>BMAO01017436.1:0-57500 GCA_019973975.1 Trichonephila clavata
CATTTTCCTACACGGTGTAGTTTTCTCTGCCATCCAATGCATTTTGTTATGCGACATTTTTTCAAAAGAATGTAAAAGAATTACCCAAGACTAGAGCATTTACAAGTAAAAATTATATCATTTTGTTTACGCCATCGACGTATATTTGTTTCATCAACGTTAAATATTTAGTGGACGATGCTCTGTTTCTGTTTTTTTTTCTGCTTATAAAATTTCCTCCCTTTTCGTACTTGCATCATAATGAACTCGTTTTAATTATATTACCAATATCCTTAATAATTAGGTGAATAAAAGAAATCTTAAGCAAAAAAAAATTCCTAAATGCGAGCAGATAACGATGTTTAGGATATACTGAGTACTAGATATAAAAAACGGAATGAGATAAGTCCGTGATGCATGGCCAAAACGGAGAGCTACATTTTTTCTTTTGAGAGAGGGGGGAACTCAATTTCCCCCCTGTCCCTCCCTCATTCAACAAATGTCTCACCTTCGATTTTAAGCCGCATCCAATTTTCAGTTACATCAACGCTGAAAAAGTAGTGCGGCTTAGATTCGAGTAAATATGGTATGTTTAATATTATTATAAAGACATTTATTAACATATAAGCAACAAAATAAAAAATTAAAATTTTGCAAATACAGGGTTATAAGAAATGAATGCCTTGATTACAAAATTTAATAATTCCCTGATGAATAAGCAGAAAATGATAATTAAGATGTCATTGTAAAGATAAAATATGAAAATTTTTTCTTACGTTAAGCTTTCTGACGTACAGTAAATACGAGTTGATTAAAAAAGAATGATCGTTTTGCATAGCGTCATCCATGCGAAGGTAGTACAGTAGAACGTCGTTTATCCGAATCGATTGGGACCATACACTGTTCCGATATGCGATTGTTCGGATAACCGAAAACCGAAAGCGATCCCTGCAGTACATGAAACCGGATACTATACGAATTTTGAAAATCATCACATGGGGGAAACGGGCTTGAAGAGAAAGCAAAATAGGTGCAAAGTGTCTTAATTTTTTACCTTTATTGTAGAAAATAACCAATTATTTTTCGGTGCACCATTGTACACTTTCGTTTTTCGCTGCAAGGTTGTGACGGATCTATACGGTCTTTAACTAATCTCCTCTATTTTCTTAAAACAATTTATTTAACTCAACCAATCTTCACCGAGAGCCAGGCGGGATTTATGTAAATAAGATATATTATATAAGTTCGGTTTTCGCGAGTTAAGGAGTTAAGTGATAGGAAGAGAGAAGTCAAATGAATTAAAGATTGAGCGTCGACACGAAGTTGTTGACAATTGTAGAGAGCCTGATACGTGTGGAGGTACGCGAAGAGAAGCGGATTGGAAAGAGTGAAATTCATTATTACTAAACTTAGAGTCTTCACCAATTCTTTCAGCCATTAAAAGGGTCCGAAGTCGTCACGAAGGAACAGGCGATGTAAAATATAAGGTCAGTGATTTTGTTTAAGATATTGAGATTATTCGCACGTGGCGTAGCTGTAATTGTGCGCGTTTAAGCTTTCCTAGATTCAGTTGATATTCCGCGTATTCCGCTAGTATTGATTCCCCACTTCGTTACTCCATTCTCATTTGTTTTTCTTATTGAATTGTGTGTGTCTAAACTTAATTAATGATAAGCATCAATGAATTTATTTAAATTGCAATTATGTATTTTGATCATTTAAATCCACCTACACATTCAGCAGTATTTTCAGATAGACAGGGAGGTATTAGTGAAAGGGGTTGCCTGAAGTCACAACAAGGTCTCTGATTCATCCATTTCATCGTCGACAGGGTCGGATTCTTCTTGTACGGAAGTTACAATCTCGTCATCATTTAGCATTTGAAATCCACAGTCTTCTGCATCGCTCCACTTTTCTCCCTTCGCGAAACGGTTCAATATTTAAAGTTTTGTCTCTATGTTCAAGATGCTGCGCTTCCGTTTTGAATTCGAATCCATTGCAGTTCACAACTCAATTAGTACTTCGGAAGAAATCCAGAAGGGTTATTCAAGTTTATATTTAGGAAATACCAGACCAGCTTCTAGTGGTTTGTGTGAGAGGGGCCATACAAAAGCTCTCACTTTTTGTCAGGGTCAGGAGATATTTCCGGAGTGCCCCTGGTGTTATTCCGAGCTGGTCTCTCCTACCCACAGCTTGAATTGTTTGGATTTTAAAAAAGATGAAGTCCATCTGGACCCTCTTCTATTTTCAGAATTTCTAGAATTTTTTGGATCCATGGAGATTGTCTAGCATTGCTGACAATATGATATTAGAACGGAACGTTACGACAACGGAACGTTAATAAATGAATACTGAGTATATTTCTTTACCACCAAGTGACGAGGAGAATTATGCATGGAGCAGTGAGAGTAATTTGTATTCAGAACCAATCCCTGAGAAGCGAAGCGATACCTGGCAGAGAAACGAATCCAAAGCACCATCCGAAATTCATCGTGATACCGTAGATGGATCTCTCATTAGGACCGACGATCTCCATTACTGAAATACGAAGTAAAGAATTAACGACGTTTAAACTTATTCTGGGATTAGAACCAACAGCGAAGATACAGTGTGAGGCTGTTTTCTAATAGAATATAAAAAACGTAAGGCTCATATTATAATAATAATTAAATGATAAATATTCGTCGCACAGTCAACTGCAACGATGTAACGATAAAATGTTGTTAATGTTAACGATAAATAATTATTCTTAATAAGAATATAACAAAATCAATAATAGTTTCTAAATTGAAAAATGACGGAAAACCTGCTTTATTTAATTCATGAGGTTAAATTTACACACCCAGGCAACGGGCTATTACTTTATCCATGTATTATACAGATAATCATTTCTTCAACCTTCCCTTTATTTAATATTCATATTGAGGAAGGTGGAATAAAAAACATCCCTTTTTCGTTAACATTAACCAAATGGGTTTAGGGAAAATACTTGCTTTTGTAGTTTATCGACAAGTTAGCCGGAAATTGGCTTAAAACTGTTAGGACTTTTTTGACAACTCTATTTTGCTTCTTCGTTCACTGGTGTTATGTCGTTGACAACCGAGATAAATTGGTAGGCTAAATTGAGTGAGACGGAAGTGGTGGTTATTTGATAAGGAATTCATTTTCTTCCCTCTTTCTCTCACTGTAAAATGTATCGGTAAAGGGACGTAATGTAACAAAAATTGGAGAATTTTTGGATCATCGGAAACTTTTACATTAGGAAATAAATACATTTAGAATAAATGAATCGAGAAATTCCTCGATATTTAATACAATGTGAAATTTATTGTCAACCCAATAAACAACAATGTTCTTCAAAGAGAATGACGTTTTTTAGTGTAGTACTGTATAAAACTTGTTTTTGTTGATGGTTCTTATCTATGTGATTTTTTTTATGCATTTTATTAATTTCAACGCCATTGGCACCACTGTAATGTTTTCTATCAGCGTACATATATACGCTTCAAAATGTTTTCGTCATTTGTTATAAACAATCTCACAACTGATCGAGGTCCAACTGATCAACTGACCGCCGTCGGAAAAACTTATCACTGACTTTATGGAGCCAAAAAATAAATAAATTGAAATTCTACTTGCATTCCTCACAAGAAGATGCTCTTTTTGGATTACAGCAAGTAGCAATGAAAGTTATATGGGCAATTTGGAAATTTCTCCATGGGTACAACGAGAAATTAAATGTTTCTATGTATAGTTTAATTGATTATTCTGCTTGGAATCACTCTGTAAGTTATTGACGCATTTTCTAAGTTCTTATGGGATCCCTCTCAACCACATAAAAAAAATTCTATGGTATGTCTACAAATTAGCTTGTTACGAGCAAGTATTTATGAAATTTCTGAAGTGTGTGTGTGTGTGTGTGTGTGTGTGTGTGTGTGTGTGTGTGTGTGTGTGTGTGTGTGTGTGTGTGTGTGTGTGTGTGTGTGTGTGTGTGTGTGTGTGTGTGTGTGTGTGTGTGTGTGTAATTTCTTTTATGCTGTCCCTATCTACCGCACGAAAACAAGCCTTACTGATTTTCTAAAGAGAATTTTCCCCAACAAATTTCGTAACCATATTGTGTGTGATTCAAATCAAGCCTTCCATATATAGAATAATTTCTATCTCTGCCCAAGTTATATTTAGTTTCAAAATGCATAATTTTATCATTTTCTATTAAAATATTTATTAATAGTTTACTTACCTCTAGCAAAGAATTTTGTTAACATACCTTGTAGGTTGATTGATTGTGCAATCACTCAATGAGCACGAGGTCAAGCACAAGTCACGAGGGCATGAGCACATGACTTGAAACAAGTAACACTGATCACACACGAGTTTGCAGTCTTGACCACTCTGCTAACGGAGCCACATACATACGGTTTAAATAAAAGAACTGAGCGTTTTATATATAGTTTCTTTATATTTCAAGTGTCAATTCATCACTGCTGCAAATTTTGTGAAACTCAGTGATTCAAATAATGTCTAGACTCCATAAATCTATTAAATTTTAAAAAGCAATTTATCTATATATAAATCACTTTTATTGTAAGGTAATAGTATATTGCGAGTTTATTACTGGTTTATATATATATATATAAACGTTTGTGCTTCCTCTTCAAAACATTTATTGTTACATTGAATAAAATATAATGTTACCATGTGTATTACTATTTTTTTTTTGAAAACTTAGCTATAATGGAAGTATTAATTGTCGTTTTTTTAAAGATGTAGATGGGAAAAAACTGAAGACTCCATTTTTCTTCAGTAAAAATTCTAATTTAAGAACTTATTTCATTCTGATTCAAAAAACAATAAAAGCTATGTTGTGTGCCTTTTCTTTATAAATATAATCCTTAACTAATATTATTTGAGATTTTTAAAAAGTTTTCAAATAAGTTCCACAAAGTTTTGGATTGGACTTTTAATTTAAGTGACAGGTTTTTAACAAATTAGTTTTCAGAATATGGAAAAGTTTAACCAAGTCTCAAAAGCAATTAGTGTCAACGAAATGCTCTTGTCCTTGATTTACATAATTATAGAAAGTTAATGAGTTTTCTCTTGAATATATTGCTTAAATGCAAAGTTTCCGAAGATTATAGCTTTTCAAAATTTTTGGAAGTAAATCAGGCATTAAGAATAAGAATTTTTGAAAATAATATTTTAAAACCTCCAAAGATAAATATTTCTTCATTAATAATTGCTACTTGTTATTTTCTTAGGCATTCATAATTTGTGTTTATTTTTCTAAAATGTAGTATTATCGTAGATAATATCTTCTTACGCGGTATATTGTCTTTCAAAAGCGAGAAAGGGTGCATTCTCTCTGAAACTAACTACAGATAAAAATCGATTTTCTTCTAGAAGGAAATGGTTAATAAATAAGCATAAATCCAACATAGAACAAATTTAAAATCTCTGATGCTGACTTTAAAAATACAAATCCATAATTACAATTTCTTATACAGTAAATGCAACGCATAATCACAGCCAAATGTTTGACTCCCATGTTTCTTCTCTGCATTTTCCTTACATACTATGGTAAAAACTGTCAGCATTCCAGATCTCATAAAAATAAACATTCCAGGTCTTTCTGGATTTTAGCAGGTGTATGCATTTTTGTCTCCAAAATTATCATCAGGATCACTCCTATTCCCTATCATTACCAAAAGAGTATTTTTTCTGTCCTTTTCTTGATACTATTTAGATGCTTCTTCAAGAAGTATCTCTATTTTCTATACTACTATGGAATGTAGATACAATAGAATTCTGAAAACACGGCACTTAATAATTTGAGAGAAAAAATCCAATAAAACTGAACTAAAATGTCTCAAATGTGCGTGACCTTAATAAAGGGCACCGATCACAGACACTTTACGTTAATATTGCAGGAATGTTTTTTGCAAGTAAAACTGTCGTATTTTATTCTCGTTA
This sequence comes from Trichonephila clavata, assembly GCA_019973975.1. NCBI lineage: Eukaryota > Metazoa > Arthropoda > Arachnida > Araneae > Nephilidae > Trichonephila > Trichonephila clavata. Next base: position 5,950 of record BMAO01017436.1, read on the forward strand.
TTATAGTTTTCCTCTCCTTTGATGATCGACAAATATCCTGTTGAACTTTTTCTTGCTTGTATCTTTTTGACTGGGTGAAGTGTGTCTCAAGATACACTTATGGATTCATATTTTTTCTTGATGGAGTTAATTAGGGGGCAATTGAAAATTTTCCTTTCGCTTCATGTTCATTGCTTTTTTCAAATTTACTTTCGCTATCATGATGTTACTATGCATTATTTCACCAAGTTCTTACCTTGCTTGATCAGTTTCAAATTCCTTCAATAGAGATCACAGATGCCCACACATTTCTTTTTTTATATTCTGCTCGTTTACATTCATAAACCATAATATATCATAAAACACAGTAATCAAAACCATTAAGTTCTTCACAGGGTAAAAATGTAGCCTATTCATAGAAAATATTTTGGTACAAAAGTTTTCGCGCAGGGAACTCAATCAAAACAAGTACCTTAAAATTGTAAAAAAAAAGGCTTCCCCCCAAAAAAGGGGGTAGATATGTGACAAATACATTTAAGTTCTCATTAAGACTGTCATATAGGAGGACACTGACAAGGCGATTGGTAGAAAGTAAAGTTTTCCCCCAGAATTAAAGATTTCGTGAACCTGGGGGTGACTCTGTGCCCTGCACGCCCGCTCAAGGGTTAAGGGTATTTAGGCAGTTTGCTGTCTGTTATTTTTTTTAAGTTAACAGTATATTCAATTGCAGTACAATATTTTCTGAGAAAACCCTAATATTCTTTTTTTAATCACATTCTCAATAACATGGCTTTTTCACAAACTTCGGTCCACAGTAGGCCGAGTTTTCGGGATTCTACTGTATACACTTTTTGACATGGTAAACTCTTGAAGTGGTAAGAAACAAGAAAAAACAAGATATTTGGTACAGATCAAGACTCCCAAATAATGAAATTTAAAAAAAAAAAGTCTTTGCATTACCATACAAACTAATACAACTATACATAGTTACAAATAATACATCCATTAAAATAGTTATTAGAAGAGCATCAAAATTGAGTTTTTTTACTTGTTTAATATTTATTTTTCGACAACTTCTGCCTAATAAATAAGTTTTTCTTCTATTTTCTTTATAAGGAATAAACTAGCCTGAATTCCCTATAACATGGTAAAAGCATGTATTGATATTTTTTATGTATTTATCTTGGTTATATACATATTTTCAGTTTATTTATATGAAAAATCTTACATGTTTCAAAATTTTATATTTTCCCCAACTGTAATTATCCAGAACAGCACGAAAGTCGACACGATCTTCTCTACTTTTTTTGTCAAGGTCCATGTCTCTAAGGCATAAGTCAAAACTGATTTAATCAGTACCTTATATCACAGGGTTTTTGTCTTTCTTTTTATTAAGTAAGACTTTAGTAATGATCTTAAACCAAAGAAACAGCGATTAGCTCCAATAATTCTCTTTCTGAATTCATGATTCATACCATTTTGCTAATTTATTTCTGATTCTAGATAGGTAAAAATTTTTACTGATTCAAATTTAAAGGATTATTTCAAACCAATTAAGGATGGTATCCAACCGACCACAATACATGTATTTTGTCTTCTCCATATTCACTCTTAGATTCATTTTTCTAGCAGATCTCTCCAATGCCAGAAAGCTCTCCCCCAATGCAGCTCTAGAATATATATATATATATATATTATGAAAATTTATAGTAACATGATTTATAAAAACAAGATTGAGAAGTTATTGTTGCCGTTAGGATTGTAACTGGAAAAATTTCTAATTTATTCATCTCATACCAGCGTTAATCTCCTTCATTTTCTCACTGTATGGAGAGATGTAATAAAGATTATTTGTGCTTTTATTTTCGTAGTACCTCTTTAAATTTGTTTCATTACTTTCTGTTCAAGCATACTTTAATTTAGAATATGATCTCAAACAATTATATCACTATAATTTAATTCCAGGTTAATTGCATCATTTTAATTTTTGCTGAGGGAAAATTCCTCTCTTCTAACAGTACACATAAATAAAGTAAAAAAAATAATCTTGTTTCTTTAGTTTAAAGATGTATCTGACAAAAGTTAATGGTGCTTGGATTGTACCATCTAAGTACTGAAATTTCTAGTTACAGTGGTGAATAAATCCTGTTCCCTTTATACGTTTGAGGCGACTTTTTTTTAATTTTCTACTCACTAATTAACACTCTTGCAGCTCGCTATAAATTTAAACCTTGAGAAATCAGATATCCACTCTTTGTTCTTATTTTTACTCTGTCTCAACAAAGAAAATAGCTTGAATCAGTATGAAACTTCTCTGTGATGTAATCCAATTAATAATTTCTTAGTATCCGCTATTAAATTTCGCAGGATTACCCTTAATTTTAGATGAAATTTATAGCTTAAGTCAAATTTATTAAAATGTTAATAGGTGGGTTTCATCATTATTATAAAATTTGCTTTTTGCTTTATATATATATATTAACAGCGTGTTAATCTTTAAGCGCATATGAAACAATTTCAAAAACAATTATTTTATTATGTAACTTTTAGCAATAATAGGCGAAACAAAAAGTATACTTGATTCTAAATTTTACTAGTGTAAAGCTTAGATTTACTGAACAGTTTAAATTACACACATACACACATATATATATACTTTTAATTACTTCTCTGTAACTTAAAAAGGTTCTCAAATATAATGACTCAATGTGACTCTTTAATCTTATAATGATTCAATTTTTGGAGGATATCATTTAAACTTAAAATCACTAAAACATTTTTAATGTGTAATATATAGGATTTAAAATCTTCTTTTTATTGAAGAATTTCCTCTTCTCTATTTTTTAATTCTTCCTCTTATAATCACTTTTAAATTTTATTTAAACCTTTTTTCAAATCTTTCCACTATTTGTGAATTTTCACTTACTTTTTTATGTTTTTTTTATCTATGTTGTTTATGCCTTTTTATGGAAATGAAATTTGATATTACGGTACTTACCATCAACTAACTACGCCAAATAAAACGATGTCAACAATTTAAAAGACGTCGCCAAATGCTGTCGTCGTTATTATTATCATCACTAATCTTTTGGAACATAAGCAAGAATGGTTTTTCACTTTTGGCTGCAAATCACGGCATTTGGCGACGTCTTTTTTTTGGCAAAATTGGATGACGGTATGATACGTAAGTACCGTAGTAACAAATTTCCTTTCCATAAAAAATCCAGATTAAAAAAGATCGAAAAGTGACTGAAAATTCCCAAATAGTTATGATTAAAATTTTAAAAAGTTAGGATTTTTAATTGTCTATTGGCTTTAATTAAAATAAAAAAGGAGCAATGAACTAAAAATACTTTTAAGGCAAAGTATGGTAATGCAAGTAAAAATTCTAAATCAATGTTTTAAATTAGTATAATGTGTTTCTTAATACTAGTATGATATAAATTTATTTTCCATATTTGAATAATTGAATCTTTTCATACAAAATCTCAAATATGCTATTGCTTGCGGCAAATTATTTTGTGTGCCCGAGTCATCTTCATTTATGTTTTATCCAAAAAAATATTCTTTAATAGAATGGTTGTTATGTTTGAATTTTTTAAATTTTTAGTCATTGAAAGAACTTTCTTTCAAATTAGCGACGTTATTTTCAAAGAAATTTTTTCCCAGATTATTTTTTAGATTACTAAGTTGAATAAAATGAAATATATTTTTAAAAATATTTTTGAAAATAGTAAAAGCGATAGATATATATATAGAAGATATTTTAATTGAAGAACATTTTTAATCATTAAAATCTTTCACTAAATAAATGTATTTTGCATCAAAATTTTGATTCTGAATAACATCACACATCAAAAAGTGCAAAGATGTCGGAAATTCAAAAAATATTGCCAAATACTGCCATCGCAATTATTGTATTCGAACACTCATGGGAACGGTTTTCCACTATTGGCTGGATATCGTAGCATTTGGCGACCCTTTTGATTTGATAAAGTTGGGAGTTGGTGTAATACATAAATACCGAAAAACTCATAACATATAAAAGTTTCGATAGATAGATTGTATATGACTTCAACGCGTATACGATAATACTCTCTCTTATAGTTTAACTATTTGGTGAGTACTAAAAATCACTAGTTTGAACCTACTCACGTTTGTTTCAAGTTTATTCAAATCATTTGTGTAATTTCGAAAAAAAAAATTCTGGATTATCCTTTTTAAATTTTAACTCCTTTATGGAAGGTCTTATAATGTGGTGAAATGAGTCGTCAGAATAAAAAATCAAAGATATTTCGTCCCTATACGTACTATAAAAATAAAGCAGCTACTTAACTTGTCAGCGAACATAGCTCTCTCTCTCTCTTTCCCTCTCTCTCTCTCTGCTCAGTTTTCCTTTTTCCCATATCTATTCCTTGTTGCTAAAACATTTTGTTGAAGGAAATGCAAATGTTACAATTGTAATTTTTATCATTTATAAATTTAAATAGAACCTTACACTAAGCTATATAACATGAAATACTAGGTTAAATCGATTTGTTCAATTCTGTAAACGAATTAAATATTGCGGAAGTGTTTAGAACGTTCGACTTATTTATCATGCAGTAAAAAGCTTTAGAACAAAGTTGTATAATTTTTAGTATTAAATAAGACAAGGAATAATAACCAATTAAAAACTTTTCTTTGACTTATATTTAGAGTGGTTCAGTTTTGGACCACATTAATAATTGTCTCAATAATAACTTAATAATAAATACTATAATAACATTAAAGATATATTTTTCAGTAGTCACGTTATAAATATTTTTAAAGCTATTATTTCTTTTTATGTTTAAATGAAATATAATAAAATACTATATTTTATTCTAGTTTTTACAATTGTGCTACTATAATATTTACTCGTAACGTTTCAAATTAAATATAATTGCCAAACGATAATTTGTATTCTGAAAATTGCAGCAATTTAAAATAGTTTTTAGAATAGATTGCGTTTCGAATATTGAGTTCAAAATCTGTTCACATTTAAAAGTATCAAAATTAAGTTTTTACAAATTTTAACTAATTAAAATATTTTTAGATCGTTCCTCCAAGTTAAAATAGAAATGTTATAGTTTTGAATTTAAAAGGGACACATCCTGTGGTTAAAAAAATATATCTCATTGATGTGGAAAATTACATTATGAAAGTCAGACACACATTTTCTGCAAGTAAGCAATATTTTTAATCATTTATTAATTTTTGATGCTTGAATTTAATTAACCAAAACAACCGTAGTTTTTAAATTAACAAATTATAGTGTGAATTCCTATTATCATGAATGCAATTTCTTTTTGGGTATACTAAAATACTGGTATACTAAATAATAATAAATTGGGTATACTAAAAAACTTTTATTTTAATTTTTTTAATTTTTATTGTATGAAAAAGAGAAATGTTAGATAAAAAAATTATACATTTCGATGAGTATTTGGTACTTTAACAAGATAAATAAAGTACCCCAAAAAAGTGAGGGATCAAATAATGTACTCAAAAAATGTGTCTATCAATAATAAAGGTTAAAGTTTAATAATTTTATTATTTACAAATATAAACAGGTTTTCATTTATCATAACATTATTTAAGTTATTTAGCTATTAACTACAAAATAAATTGCAAGACTTGGAACTTTATTCTGACTTGTTTTTCTTTTGTTACAAGGGGAAAAGAATGATACAAAAATATATCAAATTAACTATTGGTTTTAGATTATATTATTTTAAATTAAATTCGTAAAAAAAGCAAATTTTTATTTATAAAGTTATAAGTCTTTGAGTGTCAAATTTTCTAATTCTGAATACGTTTTACTAAAAGATGCTATGTCTATATTTTGTGTGTCAGGACTCTTGCAGAAGAAATGTACCAATAAATGTTCGAGAAAAAAGTAATAACGATAGTAGTATCGATCGTTCGATGCATATGCCATCTAATAGTAAATATCTGATATTAATATTACACCTCGTACTTATTTCAGGTCTTTCAGGTAGAGGAAAATTACGCGGCTGCAAGGAGAGCTATTATCAAACAGGGCATAAAGTTTTCGAGATAAGTTCATGTCTTCAATTGATAAAGTAACATCTCTTCTCACAATTATTTAAATAATCTTGTTTTTTGTTGTTGTTGTTGTTATTTGGGTATTTTTAAACCAAATGTAAATTTATACTTATTATGCAGATGTTTTTGAATTGTTATTTTTCTACTAATATATTTCTTCAAAAATAGGTATATGTTATATAAATAAAGAAATTAAATTGTTCAAGGTTTAGATCAGCTATATTCAACCTGCAGCCTACGGTCCACCCGGCTTATCTGAATGGCCCAGTTATGGCCTTTTGCACAAGAAAGTTTAATTATTCTTTCAGATAACATCTTTTTATTTTAGTGTGATGATTTTCAGTTTTTCAATATTTAGCTGCTTAAGATCCATACTAATTACTTTTATCAACCATTAAAATATAAAGCAATCTTCCATTCTGAAAAAAAATACTGGTTTTAGCAAAATTAAAGAAATTATTTAAATAAATTTGATACAAAAATGCACGAGCCAATCTGACTAATTTTTAACAAACAATACTAATTTCAGTCAGGAATTCTCTTTGTTACCATCCATTTGTCCCCAAATATCTTTGTTACAATCCTGCACTTGATAAATTAATGTTTGCAATAAAAATAAATGGAGCTTTGTCAAAAGAAAAAGACAAATTATTAAAGTACATGATTGCCTTTTTTGTGTGACTGTAAACAAGATACTTGGGGTCAAACATGAAAGGAAAACCAAAATTACTCTATAACTCGGTAAAAAATATCTAAAATTGATTTTTTTTTAGTGTTTCGTAGGGAAGTTCAATATATAAGAAAAATAAAATCCAGAAAAAACACAGAGTTTTATTATTTTGATCATTTTTTCACATTTTAAATTTTTTTTTCTTATAGCGCCCTCTTTCCCCATAAATCCCCATGTTGCGGGCCAGGTGAAATAGATGCCATATGGTTGTGACCCTGCGGAAAAGTTTGAGTACACACCTCTTGTTTAAATAAAATGCAATAAAAAATTACGGTTTTTTTCCTTTCTGTATATATCCTACCTTAATCCAGCGTATCTCAAACTGTGGGGCGCACCCACTTAGGGGGCGTGATAACTTTATGAAGGGGGTGCGAGCATATTGAAAAGTTGAAAATAAAAGATTATTTAATTATTAATTTACGGAAAATAAACAAACAAAATACATTCTGACATGATAAAAAAAATAAACTACACAGGTACACTTATAAAATGTGTGAGTACTGCTCATTGTATTTTATAATTAATTTAACAATACTAAGTTACAAAAAAGATTAATAGTTATCCGTGACTCATTGGGCTTGTAATATGAAAAACTGTATCCAAAAATTAATATTTATCTTTGTAATTTGTATGGTTTTTCATGAATTCCTTAATTTCCAATTGAAAGTTACTCGATTCTCTTCCCAATGCCACCGTTTTTTTTACGTAGATGCTCGTTTGGGATGTATTGGGGGGGGAGAAGAAAAAAAGGAAATCTGTAATAATTAAATCCTTCGCAAACACACTTTCATGGTCCTTTTATTGCATTCCAAGGCCTTCTGAATAATTTTATGGATAGCAGTGCACAGAAAAGATCGCACTTGGGAAGGACGTATATATACGTCCGGGGCAATTATCCCTTTGGTTGAGCGAGACATTTATCTACGTCGGTAGCACTTAAGAAGTTAATGCCATGCAGTCGCTTTAGTGTGAAAGTATAGTGTTATTGAATTCAATACATTGTTATTGTGTGGAGGGGGGCGCGATGAAAATTTTGATTGAATATTGGGTCGCAAATAGTGAAAGTTTGAGAAACATTGCATTAATCAGAATATTATAACTCGTTATCATCTGTTACAAGTTTCTAAAACTCGCCCAAAAATACTCATAATTATATTCTGAATTTAATATCAAACTCTCTTATGCTTACATATTAAAGTAGGGAGGACTAAAGTAAAAAATTTAATATCTTTCAATAATTATACTCATAAAATGCATTTTCGCTTAATTTCAAATTCACATTAGTCAGGCTTCAGTTAAGAGTAGTCATTTGTTACTAAACTACTCAAATAACCTCAAGGTATAATTAAACATCTCTTTTTTAAGCACGACTTTTTCAAAATATTCATTACACTGGTTTAAAAGTTATTAAGTGTCCTGTTATCATTTCACGTCTTTTATCAGCGAAACCTTTTTTCAATTCTGTAAATACTTTCTGAAGTCTTTTTTTTAACTAGAAAAGACTCAACTTTTTTTCTCTCATCTAAGAGAAAAAAATTATCCTCGAAACCTTAATTAACGTCGCACCTATAAAAGTGGTTTTTCTTGGTTCAAAATGATTATCTCTGGAGTATGATAACAACAATAACACTCAAAACCTCCGTTTAAAACCAATTTTTACTAGGAAACTAGAAGTTAAAGCATCGTTCAAGGATTTTCTTAAAAGAACTTTCATTATTCGTTTCTGAAATTAATGCACTTCATTACTGTTTTGCATGATAAGTAGGTTATTATCACTTAAAGATTATGGTAGATATTAAAAAGAACTTTTTCCTGGAAAACCATCATGCAAATTGTTTATCACCGCTTTCTTAAGAATTCAGATTAACTGTAATGATAACTAAATCATATTTTGTACATAAAATACAAATAAAGCTATAGTACAAATAAAATACAATAAAGCTACTACTCTTTGTATGTTTTCAGGTTCATATAAATCTACAAAAGTTTCTTCGGAATTTTTTTAAATGTACTTTTTTTTGTCATAATAAACAAGTAATAAATTAGGACTACAGATTTTTTATTATTAATGAGTAAATATAAGATAATATTTGACTTTATATAGTCTTTTGATATAATTTCATATAAATTTCTAGTGTTTTTTATCGATTTGTTTTACTGAAAGCAATCTATTGATCACAATTATTTAAATTATTTTAAATGTTTCTTAACTCCTTTCTCTAATTACTGCTTTAAATAACAAAAAAGAATCATTTATTAGTTAAGAATTGATTTCTTGATGGAAAACATTTATAAATAAATTAAATAGCATTATCAACAAGTAATGCAATGAACACATGTATTTTGAACACATGTATGCAATGTATTTTGAACCTTGGTGTAAAAAAAATGTGTAAATGTGGAGTTTTGAGTATACCTATCTTTTTTTTCACAACAAAATATTAATTGCTTTTGCAAATTTGAGGATAGATCAATTTTGACTAGTACATTTTTATATTGTTTAAAAACTTTTTTTTCATTAAAACAATCCGTTTGAAAAGTATGTTCAAATACTTTTTTAACCCTGGAGCTAGCGTGCGGGGCACTCATTCACCCCAGGCACACGAAATCGTTAATTCTAGAGAAACTGTTTATTTGTTACCAATGACCTTGATAGTATCCTCCCATATGACAATAATCAGAACAAAATCAATTTTTCACATATCTCCCTCTATTTTGGAAGTGTGGCAAACGTTTTTTTTTTTTACAATCAAAAGAAAAAGTTCAAAATGTTATTTGTCAATCATCAAAGGACAGTAAAACTACAATAACTTAAACAAAATATTACAGTTTTGCCTGCAAATAATATTCCTGTAATGTTAGTGAAAAGTGACTGTGGTTTCTGTTCTTTATTATAGTTACGCACATTTGAAACTTCTTGTTTCAGTTTGATTCATATTTTTTCTCAAATTATCAAAGAAAAGTTGAAACGTCCTTAAAAGTAGGTAAGCATACTTTCTCTTAGTTAAATTATTAACTGGAGTATTGATTTTTGTCAATCAAAATAATTATAAAAAATGGGGTGACTCAGTCACCCCGCGCGACCATTAACGATAATATTGAGTGCACGCCTGCTCCCTGGTTAAATGTGGGCAATTATCAGTTAGTCCGAAACTGTAACTATATAAGTAACTGTAATTAGATAACCAATTTCTTTAATGTTCTAATGGGATTTTACATGTATCTAATGTGTAATTTAAGCTAAGAATAAAACGGAAAGAATAGGCAGTACCTATCTAAGATGTGTACACTTAGAACCAGTTCTTACAATCAAAGTCGTTGGAAATAGTAGCTTTAAAATACATTTATTTTATTTTATCTCGGACGTTATTTCTAAGAATAACAGTCATCTCGAGGCAAGATAGCATGACTTGAAATGGAACTTCTTTTGTAAGAAACGAACTCAGTGTTCAATGGCAAAACTCGGAAAAAGAATTCTTTTCCCAGAAGATGTATCGCAGTGAGTAACGCTGCGCATAAAGTAAGATTAGGGAATATATTCCCTGCCATCAAGCGAAATAGGGACAAGAAAATATCCTGCAAGGTTCTTTTATTCTCTCTCTCTCTCCATTCAGTATCTTCAATCACCGATTGGTGCGCAAAATAATGGCGTAAACATGTCTACCCTTAGGGGTAGACGATTTACTTAATGATGGTAAATGTATAAAGCTATATTTATACCACCATTTCCACTGCCTGACTGCCAAATTGTCTACAATAGAACAAGCATTGACAGAAAATGGCGGCACATTTTTGCAATTTGTTTTCGTAGACTTTTAGTGATACATTCTTTTTTTTTTTTTTTTTAGAAAAAAAGGAAATAATCCGCGTAGTTCTTTCTTATTTCAATATATGACTTCCTTCGAAATACTTCGGTTCTAATAAAATGAGTAAGCAAGCTGTTGTTAGCCGTCCCGCTTCGCTGGGTATTTTGGCGCATTGTAAAAGTATATTTCAAACATGTACGTCTAATAGTTAAAAAAGGGGGAATTTTCTAACCTATAACATTCTTTTGACACCTTCCCATCCTCTTAGGATTCGATTTTGGCAAACTCATCTTTAGCAGATGTCTACTCAATAGAAAAAATATTTTTGGCAAATTTAAGGTTTGTTAGTCTGATTGTTCAAATATCAAATTTTTGATGTGTAACATCTTTACTCTCGGTTGCTGGATATTTGTTGGAGTGATTTCGTGAAAAGGGACGGAAATGCGTAACAGGAAGTCGGGAAAGCGCGCTGTTTGATTTGACCAATCAGCACGCTTGGTGGTTTCTCTTCGCTACCCTCGCACGAGGCCCAACTCTAGTAGACATCAAGCCGGGGGAGCGGGCGCTATTTGATATGACCATTTAGCCCGCTTGATGGTGTCTCTTCGCTAGCCTCGTCTCGGGGTCCAACTGTAGTAGCAATTAAGACGCCCGCCTTCCGCACATACTAGCAAGTCTTATTAGACTTCATCCAGAATAAATTTGTGATTCTTACGCTCAATTCTCAAAGAGGGCTCGTTGTGTGTGAAATCTCTCTGAGGATATATTTATATATCTGTAAACTATATATTAACAATTATATTTCCTGTTAAGCGTCTGACAAAGCTCATCATTCTTTAAAAAAATAGGAGTAAGTAACATGAAATTATTTGAATAAATATTTAAGTGCTTATTATTTTCATACTTTGAGGTTAATTCCTGTCACTGTCAATATAATATTTTTAACTGTGATTAAAAAAGATTTCTCGGTTAAAAAAAACTAACTAATTAAGTAAACGGGTATTTTTGATTTTCTCTAATATTTCTAATTTTAAGCATGCGCTTGACGGTGTCTCTTCGCTACCCTCGTCTGGGGGGGTCCAACTGTAGTAGCAATTAAGGCGCCCGCCTACCGCACATACCAGCAAGTCTTGTCATTTTGGTGGTCGCATACATTTCTCCGAATCAAACAGTTAAAAAAATTAAAGATTTCCTGCATTTTGTACTTTTACCGTACACCGAAGGTGGTTCTGCTCTTTTTTTTAAAAAACTATCACTCTCTCCCCTTGATTTTGAGCGGTGATTTTAGCGTTAACTTCAGTTTGCCAGAAGCTGAGCCGCTCATAGCTTTTCTGAAAGATGAATTCAAGCTCGAAATGAACACTAATCGAAATGTTTCGACAACTAACAGTGGTACTGTTATTGACGCCGTTTTTCAACAATTTTTAAATACTTTGAAATCACAAGTAAATGTGTCATACTTTAGTTTTCATAAATCTATTGTCTCCGCTCTTCCCCAAATTGAACAATAATAAATATTTTTGATTAAAAACTGCATTACTAATTGTGTTAGTTAAATAAAATTTTCATTAAAAATGTAATTATTCGATAGAAAATTATTTCCAGTCATAACCAATTCATTTCTTTCAGGATTAAAATCACTATTGCGTATTTACCATGATAACAAGTCAGATGTTACACATCATATGCGACTATTGTAAGACTCGTTTCTTTTTTTTTTATCTATTATATCCTTTTAACACCCATCAACTCTCTTGGGTGGGCATTTATGTAAAACCCTTACTTAACGAATAATTATTCAACGAAAGAAACGTTCGACAAATTTCAAGAATCTGTTGGTGTAATAGTTTAAAAAGGGAATGTTGATTGAGAACGTCTCCACAACGCCCCTTTGGAGCCATTTACTATACATACTATCATGTGTCTGTGTTTAAAACCGTTATATAGATTTATTCAAAAGTATATAATTATTTATGGTAAATTTTTATCGCTTTATTGCCAATTATATTTTAAAAAATGAAACGCTTAAATTACCAATCTAACTATTTTTATTAGTAGCAGTAATCTACGGCTCCAGAATTAGATCCTGAAACCCGAAACGAAATTTTCAAGGTTTTGAAGGATAGTTGCTCAAATTCTGTTCTAAATAAAGCATTTAAAAATCAGAAAAGGCATTTTTCTTATGGATCACTATCTAAACTTCGAAAATAAATAAAATTTGGCTGGCAATTAATAGCTTCAAAAATTAAATGTGGACGAAAGGAAGTCCTTGGAGGAAAAGAAAAAAGAAGCTGAAAAGACTTATCTCGCTATAGAAAATACTCTGCCTCAAAGAACTTTAGCAAAGAAAGTACAGGTTTTGCTCTCAACAATTTGTCGTCAGAAAAAGAAAATTGGCTATAAAAAAGTAAATAAACCAGTCTGTCAGCAAATGTCCCCAAAGACAGTATAAAAACAAAGAAAGTGTTCTTGGCCTCTGTACTTAATGTTACCCAAAGGTAAATACAAAACATGGATAACTTCCGATGAAGCACTGCTTCATCCGCTAACTACAATTGGCAAAACGAAGATATACAATGTATATTTCTCACGAGAAGCGTTGCAAGAAAGCAACTGCTTTGCAAAAGGCAAGTTGACTGTCAGGTGTTATGGTATAGATGAAAATGTTCTTTCAAGGCTTAACAAAACTATTTTTTGTAGAATCAAAGTCTGAAATTGATGCTAATTACTATCAGAATAAATTTTGAAGCACATGATCAAAGAAAGTAAACGTCTTTACCTTCAAGGAAACTTTGTTTTCCACCAAGATTCCGCTCTAAGTTATACTGAAAAATCAACTATATATATATATATATAAATTTGCGGAAAGGTAAAAAAAAAATAATTTTCCTGAGAAGTGATTGCGACCCTCTCTTGACTGCATTTCTTACGATTATTTTTATGGAGGCATGCTTAAAAAATAATTAAGTAGACGTAAAGTAAGAACACATCAAGGGCTTCAAAAAGCAATCAAAGAGGAAGTTGGAAAAATACCCCCCAAAATTCAAAATGTTCTTTTGGCGTCAAAAATGCTCTTTTGGCTTGGTCTAAGCGTTTACGTAAAGTGTACTATGTTAAAGGAATCCGCATGGAAAAAAATCATGTAAATAACATGATTCAATAAAAATTTATGATGCTTTGAAATTGGTCACATTATTTTTGAATCCACAGGCATGTATATATATATATATATATCGTATTTACTCGAATCAAAGCCGCCATCAATTCTAAGCCGCACCCCCAATTCTCTACATGTTTTTGGGAGAAAATAAAACGCTGTGCAAAAGATTCATCGATATCCGATGCTTAAAGAATTATCAAAAAATTTTAATGAGAGATAAGAAGTTAATAACTTTCAAATATACACATCAACCTATAATTACTCTAACAGTCAATATCATGTTTCGAAAATAATTCGTCATTCCCACTGTCACAGCTGACTCCGGAATTATGCCTCATCCCCACTTTCCCTCACGGTGTCGTCTTCCGTGCCATCCAATCCATTTGTTATGCAACTTTTTTTTAAAACGAATGCATTATAGAAGAATGTAAAAGAATTATTAAAGACTGTTGAACATTTACAAGCAAAAATTATATCATTTTGTTTACGCCATCAGCGTATATTTGTTCCATCCGTGTCAAATTTTCAGTGGCCGCTGCTCTATTTCCGTTTATTCTTTCTGAATTTAAAATTGCCTCCCTTTTCATATTTGCGTCATAGGGAAGTTGTCTTGGTGCTATTATCGATATCTTTGTTATTGATAATTAAAATAAAGCGTATAAAAGGACATGTACTGAATATTAGAGATAAACTGTGGAAGGGGATAAGTCATCGATGCAAGTGGCCAAAATGGAGGTTTACATTTTCTTTTTGAAAGGGTTGAAAACTCAATTTCGCTCATCCAACAAATGTTTCGCCTTCGATTCTAAGCCGCACTCGATTTTCAATAGAATTAACACTGAAAAAATAGTGCGGGTTAGATTCAAGGAAATACAGTATACAGATAGATAGATAGATTTGTATTATACCAACTTATGTACATCTAACAACCTAACTTAATTTAAACTCAAACCTCACGAATTTTTTCAATGTATCTTAATTACGAATGGCATTTTTCTGAACGTCAGTCTCATTTTATTTCCCTCGTTAAAATGATTAAACTCGGTGTTTTGATTTATTTCCTATTCATAGGAAAAGTAATAACAAAATAGCTTACGCAGGCATTTTCCCAAAAGCTTGTTGGTGCCAAGTTTTTTGTTGAAACTATCTGCATAGCTAATTGAAAGAGAACTATTATTTTTTTTCTCCTCTCTCTCTCTCTGATCATATTATCACTATTATTTTCGCAACTATATACTGTTTGAGACTATGTAGGGTTCCTTTATCTCTTTTCTAGATCTGTATTGTAGAGAAAGATTGCTTAAAAGGCCATTCTACTAATGTCTAAAGCAGGGTAAGAAATTTTTTGTTTTATATTTGGCTTTTTCTTGTCATGTTTACACCAAATAAATTATGTAGGTTAAAAAAAACCACTAAAAAAAAAACTCCCTTTTATAGTTGATCGAACTAATTTGAAACATATTCTTTTAATCGCCAAACCTGGAATTAGTCGCCAAATCTGGAAATGGGATCTGAAATTAGTTGCCAGATGCGGGATGGGATCTGAAAATGTTAAATCGTTAATCTTGATCATCCTGATCAGGACAATGGAACAAAATTATTAAATTATTGTATTGTCATCGGTCCTGGAGAAGGGAGCAAAAAGGCGAATTAATCTGACCTTTTAAAGTGGTTAAAAATTGAGTTCAAAGATTCCGTTACATACAAGTGAAGCTTACAGAAAAGTGTTTAAAAAAATCATTCATTGCATACATGTGTTCTATTTTATTAAAATTTGTCCCGTAGTTTTTTGGAGATAATAAACTAAAAGGGAAAATTACCTTAATTTGTTCACCAGTGTAAGTTAATTGCTTGCAGCGTAGAAAAAACAAATTAGTTTTCAACAGCTTGCTTATTTTATTCAGCAAATATGCATATAATGGGAGTATAAATATTTATATTAGATATGTTCGATATTAACCCGGAAGCAGGAGCGCACTCGACACACGTTAATGTTCGCGCGGGAGACTAAGTCAAATCAATCCTTTTTCTTATAATTATTTTTATTGTACACGATAAAAATCGTAATTCCAGGGAATCATTCAATTAAGAAAAAGTATACTTACCTACTGTTAAGGACATTTCAATTTTTCTTTGATAATTTTCAAATGTGCGTGACTTTAATAAAGGACACAAATCACAGACACTTTTCGCTAAAGTTACAGGAAAATTATTTGCAGGCAAAACTGTCATATGTTTTTCAAGTTATTACAAGTAGTTTTACTGTCCTTAGATGATCGAGAAATAGTATGTTGAACTTTTTTTTGTTTGTTTCTTTTTGACATTGAGAGTTGTGTCTTCTGCTACACTTAAGGCTTCATATTTTTCTTGATGAAGTTA
Source organism: Trichonephila clavata (assembly GCA_019973975.1). Lineage (NCBI taxonomy): Eukaryota > Metazoa > Arthropoda > Arachnida > Araneae > Nephilidae > Trichonephila > Trichonephila clavata. The sequence goes on from BMAO01017436.1 coordinate 22,094, forward strand.
CTAGTTAGCAATTAAAAATTTTCTGTTCAACTCAGACGTTTCATGTTTATAGCTTTTATGAAATTTACATTCGCTATCATGATTAATTTGCATCATTTCAGTAGGTTTTTCCCTTGCTTGATCTGTTTAGCTTCATCCAATAGAGATTATGTGTGCAGATGCACTTTTATTTCTTTTCTTTTCATTTACATTTATAAACTGTAATGAATCGTACAACACAACAGTCAGAACCACTAAGTTGTTCACGGGAAAAATGTGGCATGTTGATAGAAATACTTTTGAATAAAAGTGCTCGCGAGAGGAAACTGAATCAAAACAAGTACCTTAAGGTTGTAAAAAACGTTTGCCATTCCCAAAAAAGAAGGAAATATGTGACAAATAAATTTTGGTTCCCATGAAGGCTGTCATATAGGAGGATACTGTCAAGGCCATTGGTAACAAATGAACGGTTTTCCCAGAATTAACGGTTTCGTGAGCCTGGGGTGACTCTGTGCCCCGGGAACCTACTCCAGGTAACGCACAATACTTTTTTTTTATCTCTATCAATGCAAGTTTTTTCTTATTTTCTTTAAAAAAAGATAAACTATTCTTTAACGCTACATTAAAAAAGATTTTAAAGAAAATGGACTTGGAAAAAAGTATTTTACAACCTAACATGGAAGGTAAATAATTTTATATATGTAGTTTTAAAATGCTTTCCGACCACTTTCTCCATACTCTGCCTCTTTAAAGGTTATCTATTATCATATTTTCTGAGAATGATCGTAAAATGTTATCACTACATCTGAACAAAGCGTATGACTAACTAAATTCAGCTAAATTAAGGAGACTGAACGTAATATCATAAAGAGTTACATTATGCAGAGCTCTAATCTTCTATCAGTCGTAAAAGCAGTAATCACGGTGAAAAAGAACATTAAAATCAACGATGCATAATCTAACAAAATTATTAAGAAATTTTATTAAACATCCTGTTACTGCAACGTGAAGCCATAAAAATGAGGGGGGGGGGGATTTTATTAATGTTGAGATTTATTTCCTTTTTACTACTTGGTTTGTGATACTTTTGCATAGTTTCATGAAACCACACAGTAAAAAAAGATATAAATTTATTCAGTAACAGTGTAATAACTTTGTCCGATAATCTTTTTCACACTTTTTTGAAAAAGAAGTTTATGATTTTTTATTAGCTTATTATTTGTATCTTAAGTATTATTAATCTTGGAGAATTTAAAAATAAAAATTGCTTAAAGAAGGATGAAAACGTTCTAAAAAAATAAGAAAATACATTTTGCATTTCAGGTTTGAACTGTATTAGAAGATTAATTGCATTAAATTTTCACTCATAAGTTTATTTTATAAGTTCCAACAGAAAACAAATGTTTGTTAAGTAAATATATTTTAAAAGGTGCAGAAACTTTAAAAGACGTGTAAATTCTATTACATGAAAAATAGAAATTTTAAGGCTTTTCATTATCATAATAGCATAGATTGTCCATATACTTTACAATAGCATAAACAAAAAAGTTCCAAAGCAGAACCACTATTTATTAGAAATTCAATAAACATTTCAGACTTCTCAGTAAAATTCTTAACATATAAAATAAATTCCAATTTCCTTTTTGCTATCCACGAGAAAGAATTAGAGCACAATGTTCGCAATAAATCTTCAGGAAAATTTGTTTCATCTCTCTCTCTCTCTAAACTCTCATTCATCTTTTAACCAAAACTTTTCTAACAATTCTAAGACCGTACATTTAAAGTATTGGAATTCTGAACAAAAAGGAAACATTATTTAAAAACAAACCCAAGAGGCAAGAAACAATAAAACTCTCAGCATCTGTAACTATGTTAACTCAGCATCTTCATTAAAAGTTGTGTGACTTGGTGTGATACATTTTTCTTCCAGGTAAAGAACGATCTCTTTTTTCTTATCAGTCACATTTATTACCCAATGCACTTGCTGGTTTCGCAGAGACAGTATTCTAAAAAAATCCCAAGGGTTAATACGGGAGCTAAAACATTAAATTATTAACGGTTTCTATGAGCCTTGAGAGGAGTACAGTAAAGACAATTTTACATTTCCTCCAGATTCGGTTCGAATATGCAATTTGCTACACACATACAGACAGTGATAAGTTCAATTCTACGTAACAAGTAAAAAAACAAGTAACAAGTAAATTTTTTAATAAATCAGTGGTTAATAAATCTGAAGGTTAAAACACTTCTACTATTACACAGAACATGCACAAAAAATTTCAGTAATTATTCTTAAAACTTTTTGAGCAATCTCTATCCCCTTCAGGGACGTCTTAAGGTATGGGCCAACTGAGCTTGGGCCCAGGGTCTCACCACAATGGGAGCCTCGTATCAATCTTAACTCAGCCTTATTAAGATCATGGTTCGAATAACTTTAACGATCAAATGCTATTTTCGGTTGTATTATCTGAAAAACTAGGAATTTTGAATGATTTGTCAACTGGCTACATGTGATGACCGTGGTCCATGTATAGGCCTAGACCTACCATCATACACTCCTATTACTCATTCAGTCAAAAAGCGGTAGTCAGTCGAGCCGGTCTGTGCGATTGTAAGCCATACACATTTATTTGCTTCGGGTTATTGTTTGTATGAGTGTTTGACAACGTATGCTATGAACTTTCCACTTTTATGGGTCATAGGTGGGGCTTATATTTGTGTAGGGGCCCAGGGCCTCAAGAAGTCTTAAGACGTCCCTGGTCCCAATTTTAGTTTTTCGAAAAAACACATTTCGAGTAAAACGAATTTTAAATTTTGACATCTCGTTTGAAGTTATGGCATCTGCTTTTACTAAAACACTTGTAGTTTTTGTTCTAGTGAATGAAAAATAATAAAAAAACTTGGTATTTATATTTTTACAAAGCTCATAAGACGGCCTACAAAACAAAATCATAAAAAATTGCCGATTTTTAAAAAAAACACGATTTTAGGGTTGTCGGATACCTTAAGGCAGATACTGAAAATTTTAGAATCCAAATTTCTGAATTGTGTGTAAGCTAAATGAAACGATAGTAAAAAGTCAACAAACAATGCGAATTTATTTAAAATAATTTTGTTTTAAATTCCGGATGTTACATTTCTATAAAATAGCATGTCTATAAAATTTTTATTTGTATACTTCATACATTTTGTGCAATATTTACTTATCGTCTTAAATTCCTTCGATAAAAAGTGTTCGTGTACTCTTGACCGACGTTATTTCTGTTGTATTATGGGTTGGATTTCTAGTGCCAATAAAGAATAGTCTCTGTGTAGAGGGGCTGAATACACATTAAATCTGCATTGGTATGAAAATTTAAGAGACTTTGGCGCCAAATCATTCTTGCCATTTCGCTATAGTTTTAAATTGTATGCGTGCGTGTAATGATATAAAGTGGGCTTTCAATAAGACTTTTTTACTGTTTTAAGCACTCTTTCTAAGATGGAATGTATTGACTCTTTCATGCTTGGTGGTACCACCAATTCGTTTATTGTGTGGCGGTACATAACACGTACCACTTGTTTGAAACCCTCAGAAATGGATGCTAGATGGTACATTCTCCGAACCACACAGAGATCAACCCCTAGCAGTTACTCAAATTTCCAACAGATGTCAGAAGCTAATTGTGTGCAATGAGTTTATGCAGTAGTTCATTCTTTGATCAGTTGTAAGTCTGTTGAGTGGTATTTTTTGGAAGTGACTGTGTTGTGCATTTTTATTTGTAAATGAAAATGATTCTTGTGATATTTGATACAAATCAGGTAAGTACATGTATTATGTAACTACATAAGTCAATATAACAATAATTAGTACCTCACATGAGCATTGATAGTATGAAAGTATGAGATTCCAAAAAATGTACCACCACGCTGTTGAAGGTCATCTTCTGTACAAATACAAAAATGCATTCCGCTTATTTTTTCGTTAGAATGGACATGTTTATTGTGCCAGATAGATTTGTTGTAAGTTACACTTTAAAAAAAAATAAAAATATTTATTAAATAATAATACCCATACAAAATTATATAAATATCCAGGATGAGCTATAGCTCGTGTTCACGAAAAAATAAATTCAACTAGTACACTTCTTATATATGTTGATTAAACAAAAACTAGATAAAATAAAATAATTTATAGGATACAATATTCAAAATTAAAACTAACATAAGGTTAATTAGAATTATACTAAAACTAAGCTTACAACATTAGATTAGAAAAAAACTGAAAATGTTTTAATATATAGGATGAATAATAGTATAAGATGAAGAAGTGAATTTATTTATTTTCCAACTATAAAATATAAGAACGGACGAGTTGTGTCTGCAAAGTTCCATTGTGCCTAGGAAAGAAAAAAACGTGTTTCCAGAACTATCATACTGCTTGAAGCGTGGTGGTACGAAAAAAATGTACTACCTGGTTTTTTTTTCAGCTTTGGACATACTTTATTTGGAAAAAGTGTCTAATATTATTAATATGTACCAGATTTTGTTTAATAATTACATTTTTGTGAGGTTTATTTAAACTATTTGTAATCATTTCCCTCTATTACATTATTTTTGTCAAAAGTTCAGCGCATGAAAGAGTTAAGAGAGTAGATGCCAAATTACGAGTCATACTCACCATGTCTCTATTGTTCAAAACAAGGCCTCAAAATTGGCTTAAAATTGGCGTCAATTGGCGAGATCTATCGCCACGAACAGAACTTGGGTTCCTTCTGAGTGCAACGTTAATAAGTATTCAATCCATCCATCATTGGATAGCAAAAGCTGGATAATTATGATAACAAGTATAATTAAAACTTGAAAACAATTTTAAAGAATCTTTTTTAATAATTTTCTCCATCCGTACCCACAATATTAAATTCCAATTGGCATTTGCTGTTATTTACTCTTTATAATATAAAGAATATTTAAGATTAGGAATTTGTGTGGAAATACTCTTCGAAAAAATTAAGAAAAAATAAGCTGATGCTATAGAAATTCTTAATCCTAGAATTTAAAATATTTAATAAATATATATACATGCTAAATATCTAAAATTTCTTATTTCCATTTTACCATCTATCGAAAAACGTCGACTAAAAAAACATTTGAAATGACAAAAAAAAACACATTTTTTTTTTAATTTAAGCTATTTTTAAAAAATTTCTTAAATTATTCTTATATATTCAAAACGAAACATCCAGTATTACTACTTCTCTCTCAAATCTGTAAAAAAATATTTCAAAATTTACAACAAACTATTAGAGATAAGGTACATTGAAATATCAACCGATAAAATCGATGTCAGAAATAAAACTACTTCATTAAAAATTTTGACTTTATTAACCACTTGCCTGATTATCCCGAGTTATCTCGGGTTCGTATATATTGCATTTAATTATTATCCCGAGAAAACTCGGTCGAAGCAGAATTCGTCAGTATGATTTGTTTTATTACGGTTTTACTCAGCCTGGAGGAAATGAAAGGAAATATTCAGCTTTGATTGGCAGTTTGCAAAGTTTTGTTGGTTTCGTGCATCTTTTGGCGGGACTGGTGAGTTGTTTTCCCAATTGTATAGTACACGTTGGCTAGTAGATTAGAGAGTAATGCCTAAAGAAAGATAGTTCTGCTGAATAAGAGTAAAATAATGGCGATGATGCAAGATAGCGAAAGCAAAGATTTTTCAGAGAGTGATTATGGTGGACATTTAAATGGTGGAAGTGGTTCTTCTGTATGCAGCCTACATTTTGTACTGTAAATCAGGAGGTTCACGATCACCTAAACAATTTAGAATAGAAGTGATCGAAAGATAATTTCAGAAAATCATTGTGACAAGTTTTTTGCCGCATCAGGAAGACCCAGTATTAGTCCTTCCCCACTCAAGTTAACATCTAGGCATTTTCCAGATATTATTCCTGCTTCTGAAAAAAAAAATCTAATCCAACGAGACAGTGTAAGGAGGTAAGCCAGTAAGAAAAGAGACCAGATACCAGTCTGCAGAATGTCAGCTATCACTTTGTGTTGTCCCTTGTTTCAAAAATTATCATACAAAAACTAATATTTAACTTTTTTCCAGTTGCCCGAGATAACTCGGGATAGTAAACTAATGTTAAAACAAAATGCTTTTACATCTGTAAAAAATTAAAAATTCTACTTAAAACTTGCATATTTTGTTTTGTTTCGTTTCCTTGTATCTATACATATAAAGGAGAAAAGCGACTCACTCACTGACTGACTGACTAATCATGATATCTCTGGAACTATTCAACCTACAGACTTGAAATTTCGTAGACATGTTCCTTTCATAGAGTAGACATCAGCTAAGAACGGATTTTCCGAAATTCGAAACGCAAGGGGCGTTACGGGGGGTTAAGGGGCGTTAAAATAATTGTTTCCATGTTTACACTACTTGATGTACAATCTTGAAATTGGGTAAGCAGATTCCTTTCAGAGAGTAGAGATCCGCTACAAAATGAGTTTGGTGAAAATCGACCCCCAAGTGGCGTTTCAGGGGCTTAGGGGGCGTTATAGATAATTATTTCCATTTTTAAACTATTTGACGCACTGTCTTTAAATTTGATAAACAGATTCCTTTCGTAGAATAATGATCAGTTACAAAACGGGTTTTGTGAAAACAGACTTCTAAGTGGCATTGTGGGGGATTAAGGGGCGTAATAGATAAATATATCCGTTTTTAAACTACTTTACCTACCTGCTTGAAAATTGGTAGGTAAGTTTCTTTCCTGGAGTAAATATCCGCTACAAATTGGGTTTGGGGAAATTGCCCCCGAGGGGTGTTGCGGGGGCGGGGGATTAAGGGGCATTATAAATTCCGATTTTTAAGTTACTAGACGTACAGTCTTGAAACTTAGTAAACAGATTCCTATTCATAAGGTAGAGATAAGCAACAAAATGGGTTTCGTGAAAATTGCCCCCAAGTGGCGTTGCGGGACTTAAGGGGCGTTATAGATAATTATTTCCATTTTTAAACTATTTGACGCAGTCTTTATATTTGATAAATACATTTCTCTCATAGAGTAGAGATCAGTTATAAGAAGGTTTTGTGAAAACAGTCCTCTAAGTGGCGTTGCAGGGGTTTAAGTGGCGTAAGAAATAAATATTTTCGTTTTTAAACTACTTGACCTACCTGCTTGAAAATTAGTAGTAATGTTTCTTTCATGGAGTAAATATCCGCTACAAAACGGGTTTGGAGAAAATTGACCCCCAAGGGGTGTTGCGGGGGGTTAAGGGCAGATATAAATAATTATTTCTATTTTAAAACTATTAGACTCACAGTCTTGAAATTTGGTTAGCAGATTCCTCTGATAGGATAGAAATACACTACAAAATGTGTTTTGTGAAAATCGACCCCTAGGTGGCGTTGCGGGGGTTCAAGGGGCGTTATTGATAATTTTTTTGCATTTTTAGTAATTGGACGCACAGTCTTCAAATTTTGCTAAGCAGATTCCTTTCATAGAGTGCAATTCCCCTACAAAATGGGTTTTGTGAAAACAGACCCAGAAGTGACGTTGCAAGGGCTCAAGTGGCGTTATAGACAATTATCCCCATTAGACGTACAGTCTTGAAAGTTGATAAGCAGATTCCTTTCGTAAAGTAGAGAACCGTTACAAAATGGGTTTCGCGAATATCAACTACCAAGTTTAATTTCGGTAGATTAAGAGGCGTAATCGATAAATATTTCCATTTTTAAACTATTTGATCATCCTGCTTGAAAATTGGTGGCATGTTCCTTTCATGGAATAGAGTTCCTCTAACAAAGAGTAAAACGAAAATTGACCCTAAGGATGTTTGCGAGGGGTCAAGAGGAGTTACAGAAAAAAATTCCTGTTTTTAATTGTTAGACCCATATGCTTGAAATTTGTTAAGCATGTTTCTTTTGTTGAATAGGGATCCACTAAGAATAAATTTTAAGCAAATCAAGTTCTGGGGGTTGCAGGGGTTACTGGGAGTATTGACAAAAAAATTACTTTTTTCGAGCTACAAGGCCTCTAATAATGAAATTTGGTTTGCATTTTTCTTTTGTTGAATTGAAATCCGCTAAGAGCGGTAATTTTGGAAAACGGCTCTCAACGGGATTACGGGGATATTGATAGTAAAACTTTTGGGTTTTTTTTCGTTAGATTTAGACTTGAAATTTGGCTTGCATGTTCAATTTACGGAGTAGAGGAATCCACTTGGTTTTTGAGTTACGAAAGAGCAAACATCATTCTATACTTGAATTTTAGAGATTTTTAGAAAATACAAATTAGATGAGCTCTGCCCTTCTTTTTTTATCAACAGGTGACAGTTACAGGTATAAGTATATTTTTCAATTCAATCGAATTCTTAATGCTAGGACTTAGATATCAATAATTTATACATATATATAATCAGTAAAAATTTATAAAACATCATGAAATACCCAGCGAAGCGGGCGGGTAACGGCTAGTTTAATAATAAAATAAAAAAATGTGATGATTTTTTGCAACTTTTTGCAAAAAAATATGTAAGGGAAGCGGTTAAAAAGAAACTAGTTATTTCTAACCCTGTCTTCATTAATCTTTATTCCAATGTAGAAATTTTGAGTGTCCCTGTTACAAAATACTTGACTGTCCCTATGAAACACTATCAAGCTTTCACGGGTAAGTATTAGCCTTTGAGAAAATGGAGATTTTTTTTTTCTTGGCATATTTTCCTGTCTCTCTGGAGCTTATCATAGACAGGTTTAAACCTTATTGATATATGCCAAAGATACCAGGCCATATTTATAATGCAAATCCTTTTTGTGCTTCTTTCTGAACTGTATTCTGAAAATTTGTTCTCCCTTTATATATAAATTATAGTCTTTCTATTCTGTAAAAAAAATATGTATAATGTTAAATCTTGAAGAAAGTCACTGACTCAGAAACAGATGTAAATATAAAATTATTATATTCAATTAATTTAACCAACTTACTCAGCCTGAAAAACAGAATTTTTATAAATTCCATATTATATTTTAAATTTTTTCTCTTTACTTTCAATGTAAAATACGATTTGTCACTTTTTTATAAAAATTTTATAAATAAATACTTGTTTTCGTTAAATAATACTTTCTAAGAAGAATATTGTTCGTTTTTAAATGAAATTAAATTCAAAAATTCATCCTAAATACACAGAAAATTAAAGAACAATTACGAATATGTCAATGTGATAGCCATACTAAGCAGAAAAAATACAAGCAAAATTTATTTTTGGACCATGATAAAACGGATTTTTTAAAGAAAACAACAACAAAAAAAATTTTTAGACAGAAACGATAGAAATAGAATAGAAGTATATATATATATATATATATATACCAAAAGAATCATAGAGATAAGATTTCTTTTTTTAGATAATAAAATAACTTTTGAGATTACGAAAAAGTACTCTAAACATGTTATTACCATGATTGCTTGAGGTCCATTTCATTTTATTTTTTCATCTACGAAAACATTTTCCCATTTTACGTATGGACTAGATATTACTTCTTTTATGTTTTACACTTTCTGAGTAGAGAAAATTGAAAATAAGAAAAGAGAATATTTCGAACGAGATATCTTTAAGAATGAACATTTCTCAACTAAAACACTGCATCGTAAAAAAAAAAAAATTTCAGAGGGCAATATCCCTGATTTAAGATTTTGAGCTTTGGATGGGATGCGGGTATGCAAATATTTGCTCAAATCTCTCAAACAAATAAAAGAATACTACATGAATCAGGCTTTAAAAAGAACGTTTTAGAATCTTTCTAGTCAAAAGGAGAATTCCGATATAAAATAATGTGGTAAGCTTATTAAATTGTCTTGAAAGTTAAGTATGTTAAATAATATTTAAATACGTTATATTGTGTTATACTTAAGGTATATTTAGAAAATATTGTGCTGGAAATGTTTATATTGATCTGGGATTAGGACCATGAGCCAGCCACCTAATGCGATTTAATTTAAACCACACACATTCCCTCACCCCCTATAGTGCCTGCCTTCTATCGTTTTCAAAACTAGTGTATTTAAATTAAGAATTTTCGTGGTTTCCTTAATGCCAAATATAATCTTGGAGAAAATTTCAGTCGGAACCCCTCTTTTAGTCTTTACCTGTATTTCTCTCCACCTTGGCGAACTATAATCCTTACATTGGATAGAAGTCCAACACATAAAAATGAGCTGCTAACGCGATTAAGGTATACGACTACCCTATAATTGTGAATTTGGCCAAAAATTGACAAATTGTTTTTATGATTTTATTTTATAAGCCATTTTATTAGCTTTTTCAATGTCAAGTTTATTATTTTCCATTCACTAGAACAAAAACTACAAGTGTTTTGTTAAAAGCACATGTGTGTGCCATTACTTTAAACAAGGTATCATACATTAAAATGTGTTTTCTCAAAATGTGAATTTTTTTTTTTAAAATATTCAACGGGGACAGCGATTGTTGAAAAAGTTTGGAAAGTAATCAACTGAATTTTTTTGTGTGTTTTGTATAATAGTAGAAGTGTTTTGACCTTCAGATTGATCAAACACTCTTTTATTACAAAATTTACAGTTCCTTATATTAATATATTCACTGTTTTTGTAAGTAATTTCATATAATATCTAAGAAAAAGTGCTCTAGTTTTTGTAAAAATTAAAATATCTCTTATCCTGAAGGTCATTTCAAAAAATGAAGAACATAGTAACACATCAGAATTGAAAAATGGAAAATTTGTTCATGAAGTTTTGGTACAGAATGGGCCCCGTTTATGTTATTTTTTTTGTAAATTTTTACCATTTTTCCCCATTTTAGTAATAATAATTTCTTTTTCTCTTCTTAATTTTAGCGTATTTTTCTTAAAATGTTCTAAACAAATCTAAAAACAACAAAAAAATTCCCTTATCTCCACTTTAAAAAAAAGTTGTCTCAAGTAGTTAGATACTTTAAAGGATTATATAACTAGTGTTATTCTTTTTTTTTCAGTTAATACACTACAGCAACATGTAAAAACTTAAATATTCAAGTTGGAATATTCAATGTTTCTCTCTATATATACATCTCTTCCTGTCTCTTCCAGATAAAAAAATCTAAAAAAATGTTTTTTGTATTGATCTTTCAAGCTATTACAACATAAATCCATTGTTAAAGTTTATTTGATCGAGAATTACAGATTCGTAAGCGGTGCAGTAGGAGACATATGTCTAGACAGTGTTTTACTTTATTTTTATACCTTCCCGAGTAAATGCATTTTGTCATATTCTATGGTGTCTTGATTATCATTTCACAATGCATCATACAAATGTCTTTGAAGAAAGCTTTGTGAACTGTTAACTTATTGCAAACATATTGGACAGCTTTGTTATAGAATGTTTCCCTCATTTCTTTCCAGACTAACGGTCTGCTGATTCTTTCACTGCAAAGACATTTTCTCTCCTTGAATTTCTTAATTCACCGATATGTTCTCATTCATCTTCACAACTGCCTCTTCTGCTCCATTTACATAACTGAGATTAAGTTTCTGCCAAAACTATCTCGTAACACGGTCAAAAGTAACTAAAAGTATTTATTATTAATTCTGCTTTTGTTGTCCTTTGCTTCTGCTCAAAGGAGATTTTAAAGCCTATCGCTCTTTATAAACATAGGTAAGGGAATTTTTACTAGTTTTTTGGAAAATCTTTAAGGTATAATTTACTACATCACCTCAAAATTTTTGAGGATCAAACCTACTTGATAATCACGATCAATGAACTTGTTTTTGTTGTTTCAAATCCCTTGGAGCAGAAAAGCCTACATCAAGTCCATTTGGCTTTTCCACAAAAGAATATCATAAGCCACATCCTGCTCATCAAACAGCTGTCCAAGGGATATGCCCCAGCAATCCAGATAATGAGAGAAGCAGGGAGAGAACAGGGACGGGTATAGAAAGACTTTAACCCTTACATAAAGGTCATACCATGCAGGTGACCATTTCTAAAGCGCGTCAAAGCCGTCTGAAGAGCCCTTGATCTCCCTAACTCAGTGCTTCTCAAACTTTCTATACTTGCGACCCAATTTTCAATCATAATTTTCATCGACCCCTCCCTTTCAATACAATAACAATTTATTGAATTTAGTTTTATAATACTTTGACGTAGATCTACAATACGACTTTAATTATAAACCGCACAAATTATCAAGATAAATATTAAATTTTGTAGCTAATTTTATGACATGCCCATAGGGTCACTGTAAATTATTAAACTTTTTCTTTACTTTGTACTGTTAAATTAATTGTAAAACACATTGTGCGGTATATTTTATTTTTTATTATGTCAGAATTGTATTTTGTTTTGCTTCTCTTCAGTAAATTATTAATTTTTTTTAAATAATGTTTTGTTTTCGACTTTTCGATACACTCGCGCCCCCTTGTAAGGTTATCATGCCCCCTAGGGAGGCACGCCCACAGTTTGAGAAACACTGCCTTAACTTATGAGATAGGCCGCAGGGCTCTTAACTGCGTACCAGTGGTAGCATGAGGGTTTTGCCAAGTTAATCCTGCTATACTTTGAGTAAGATGTTGAAGTATTCCTTTCAATTTCGCTCTAAATTTTAAACAATAATTACTTTTAAAGTAAAGCTTTTGGCAAAATTTTATCGATTGGCCTAAAATTAAAAAGAAAACTAATGCCACAGATATCTATCTAAAGCAATTGTTTATATGTATTGAGTGTTTACTAACAAAAAAAGCTAATAGCTTGAAATAAATTTAAAAATGAAAAAATATACTAAAATCGTTCTAATCAATCGTTTTATTAGAAAATACATTTTCTTCAACTGGAAAGTTATATAAAAAGCTAATTCTTAGTCAGCGTTGTAATGTAAATTATTCGTTGCTCATATGTATTATAAGTTATTGATTAATATGTACATATTTTTGAATTTATAATAATAAAAATTTGATTAGAAAAGTAGTCTTGCATAATTGAAAGGGTATTCCTTTTTTTTTTTTTTTTTTTTTTTTTGAAATATTTCTAATTTAAGGTGACTGATTACGTTAGGAACTGTGATTTTGGCAAAGCGTATAAATGAATAACATTTCAGATATTTAGGGCCGATTGAATTAGAATATGCATAACAAATTGTTTTAAGAATATTATTAATACAAAAAAAATATTTAAATGCAGTTTGTTCGTAAAAAAAAGGAAGAAAAAATGACATACATTGTAACTATTCCTTTTTTTATGAAAATTGCTTCTATTATACTATTTTGCTCATAATATAACTAAGACTTCTGTACAGATCTTGAACTAGGACTTTTAAAATATATAATTTAGGAGAGTATTTATTCAAATTTTAAAACATCAGAAAAGAGAAATTTTAACAAAAATACTCCTTATTATTTCAATTGATCGTAACTCTGAAATTAATGTAAATTTTACAAGAACCCTAGCTCAGACTCTATATTGAATTTCTATCTATATGCAGACCAAATATTATTTCAAAAGCATTTTTCATAAAAAGGAAATATTTTGAAAATATGTCATTCTTTCTTCCTTTTGTCCAAAAATAGCAATTAAATAGCTTTTCAATTCCTATTATTAGTTCATCTCTCCCTTATATATATTTATTAGCCGTTACCCACCCGCTTCACTGGGCATTTCATGATGTCTTATAAATATGCACTGTTTATAATATTTATAAATTATTGGTATCTAAGTCCTAGCATTAAGAATTCAATTGTATTGAAAAATATACTGAAATCTGTAACTGTCGCCTCTTGATAAAAAAAAAAGGGAAGAACTCATCTAATGTGTATTTTCTAAAAATCTCTGAAATTGAAGTATAGAATGATGTTTGAACTTTCGTAACCCTATAACTAAGTGAACTCCAGCAAAACCAATTTTTGGTGATCTCTACTCCGTAAAATGAACATGCAAGCTAAATTTCAAGTCTAAATCTAACAGAGAAAAAACGAAATTTTTACTATCAATACCCCTGTAAACCCATTGAAAGTCGTTTTCCAAAATAACCGTTCTTAGCGGATTTTAATTCAACAAAAGAAAAATGCAAAACCAAATTTCATTATTATAGTCCTTGTAGTTCGAAAAAATGAATTTTTTTGTCAGTATACGCCTCAGTAACCCCCAGCTCCCCCCAGGAGTTGATTTCCGTAAAATACATTCTTAGTGGATCCCTATTCAACAAAAGAAACATGCTTAACAAATTTCAAGTATGTGGGTCTAACAATTCAAAAACAGGAATTTTTTTCTATAATTCCTCTTGACCCCTTGCAAACCTCCTTTGGGGGTCGATATTCGTTTTACTCTTTGTTAGAGGAACTCTATTCCATGAAAGGAACATGCCAACCAATTTTCAAGCAGGTAGATCGAATAGTTTAAAAACGGAAATATTTATCGATTACGCCCCTTAATCTCCAGAAATGAAACTTGGTGGTTGATATTTGCGAAACCCATTTTGTAGCGGTTCTCTAATCTACGAAAGGAATCTGCTTACCAAATTTCAAAACTGTACATCTAATAGTTTAAAAATGGAGATAAATCTATAACGCCACTTGAGGGTCTTTTTTCACAAAACCTATTTTGTAGGGGATCTTTAATCCATGAAAGTATTCTGATTATCATATTTCAAGACTGTACGTCCAGTAGTTTAAAAATGGAAATAATTATCTATAACTCCCCTTAAGCCCCGAAACGCCACTTAGGGGTCGATTTTCACGAAACGCATTTTGTAGCGTATCTCTATCCTATGAGAGGAATCTGCTTACCAAATTTCAAGACTGTGCGTCTAATAGTTTCAAAATCAGAGTTATTATTTATATCTCTCCTTAAGCCCCCGCAACACCCCTTGGGTCAATTTTTCCAAAACCCTGTTTGTAGCGGATATTTACTCCACGAAAGAAACATGCCTACCAATTTTCAAGCAGGTAGGTCAAGTAGTTTAAAAACGGAAATATTTATCTATTACGCCTCTTAATCCCGCACAACGCCACTTGGGAAGGTATTTTCACAAAACCCATCTTGTCGCTGATCTCTACTCTATGAAATTGAATCTATTTTTCAAATTTAAAGTCTATGTGTCAAATAGTTTAAAAATGGAAATAATTCACTGTAACGCCCCCTCAGCCCCTGCAACCCCACTTGGGGGTCGATTTTCACGAAACTCATTTTGTAGTGGATCTCTACTCTATGAAAGGAATCTGATTACCCAATTTCAAGATTGTACGTCGAGTAGTTTAAAAATGGAAACAATTAATTATAACGCCCCTTAACCCCTTCCCGTAACACCCCTTGCGGTTCGAATTTCTCAAAATCCGTTCTTAGCTCATCTCTACTCCAGGAAAGAAATATGTCTACCAAATTTCAAGTCTGTAGGTTGAACAGTTCCAGAGATATCGTGATTAGTCAGTCAGTGAGTCGCTCTTTTCTCCTTTATATATATAGATTTATTTATATATATTGTGTGTGTGTTCACACACACACACAAATTTTCAGTCATTAATAAAATACTTTTTATTCATCCTCTCAGTTCAAATACATTTTTAAACTTGTAGTGGAAGCCACTTGATGTTAATGCAGATTTTTCAAATTAATTAATTCATTCATTCATTCATCCATTCATTCATTAATTAATAATAAGTAACAAACAAAAACAATAGTCCAACACCATATGTAAAAAAGGAAAATCTATCGTTATGTCCCTGTAGCGCAATGGGTAGTGCGTTGGAATTCTAATCCAAAAGTCGTGAGTTTGAGTCCCACCTGGGATGGTCTAACTTCTTAGAATGTGATTTCTTTTTACTATATTATTTTATTGGAATATTTAAATTTAATCACATTGAATAAATAGTAACAAACAGAAATAATAGTTGAACATCATACATAGAGAGAGAGAGAGAGAAAGAAAAATAGAAAATTTTTTTCAAGAAAAATCGCTTTCTATTTTGCCGCTTATTATTGCGATTCTGACATATACATACACATATTTATATTAATTATAATTATTTAATAAAAACTAACTAGAATAATTTTTTTTCTTTGTTGAATAAATAGTAGTTGAAGTAGGAATTGACTCTAAAAATTTTTTTATTACTTGTTTCTTATAATATTTTTAAATTAATTTTATATGCATATTCTCAAATTTAAAAATATTATACAAATATCAAAAAAAAACTATTCGTTTGCACAGTTTTTCAAAAAGAACAGACTCGGAACGTAGTCAGTCAACTTAAGCAATATTTGCTTAATGAATTTCTTTTGAAGTACAATATCATACATTTAAAGTGTATTTTATACAATATGTTTACAAAATCATGAGTTGAAAATATTAGCTAAAAATGTTGAAGATAACAAATTTAATTCCACACGGCTTACCGTTTTAAAAAACTGCTCTGAATAAATCCAATTCTTTCTTTTTTTCCCTAGCATAGAAATTGCTTTTTCCGCATAATGAAACACATTGGAATATTTATGTTTCCCGCCATTTTTATCTCTTTGTTATCCTTGTTGAACGTTAGAAGCCATCATCCGGAAGTAATTAATAGAAAAGCAATTAGACTAAATAGTGACAAAATTGGTAGAAATTTTTACAGCAATTTCCTTTCCTCGTTAATCCAAAATGTTCTCTTTTCTACTACGGAAAGCAAAAATATTAGATAAATAAAATGGAGGGGAAAAAATAATGTGTGTCTGCATAGATTCAACGCAATTTCCTACTTGGAACTATTACAGAACTTTTGTAGGGGAATCTGGCAACAGACCAAAATTTAGTAGCTTTCTTTTGAAATAAACGTAGCAATATAAGAGTTACCAGATGTTCTTTACTACGTACATTTAACAAATTCCCAGAAAGATATGAAGAATATTTGCCATATGGTGGAACATTCTTCGCGACTGCCAATGATGTTTGAAAACTCCCACTGACTGAAAAACATAATAAGGTAATTTCTTCATCAAAAAGAATGTTTTTTAAACTTAAATGATTGAAAATCATCTCTTTTTAAATGGAAAAAAATGTGAAAAATAATTCTTAGGCTCTGATGGTTACATACAATTAAGCTGCGTAGATATTTTTAGACATAAGCCTCAATATTACAATAGGCTTAGTTGCCGAACAGATGGATGAATCTCGGGACAACTATATCAACATCAATACGTGCGATAAGTTAGTATACGAAATTCCTGTAGTTAGATTTTTGACATGATTTTCTTCAACTTAATCGATTAAAATCAATTATATTGAATTTTAGGCTTTATTCTAACATATGTCTCGGGTAAAACAACATGTCTGCGAAGGTAATCCTAAATCTTTTTATCAAATTCAGGTCTGAATTGACTGAGACTAAACTGACCATTCCATTCACTAAAAATCGTAATGCTTAAGATAACCTCAACAAGTTCAGTTCTTTGGCTCTATCATCCATCAGAATGAGCTTGTAGCGGTACCATCTATATAAGCCAGTAACTACCTCCGCACCACGGTGATCATTTTGGTGTAGTGGATAAGTTACTCGGCTTCGGATCCAAAGGTACCTATGTGGTTCTATCCTTCCGGATAAGCGCGCCACTTCAGGATCATTAAAAATGACAATGATATACGGGCGGAAATATCGATCAACGATCTCGCACCAATAATTCACACCAGTCAGAGTTCCTCCAAACAGCACAGTAAAAGATCTGTACCCAAACAATTATTTCACCTTCTCTGCGTCATTCAACAAAGTTTGATTGGTTGTATCTTAGTCCACCGTTCACTCCTGATTAGCATATGTCCTGAATCGCTCACCAGTATAAATCTGGACTCATCTGTGAAAAGTATAGGAGCCCATTGCTGCCTGGGGTCCAGGAAACGTGTTCTAATATTAACAGGTGCGTTTCGGTTCAGTTCAACAATGGTCTTGCATAGAGATCTAGCAATGTGAAAGCATCTTCCAACATAGTAGCTGAGATAGTTAACTACAGGAGACTATTCGCTGCAAGTCCTCTTACATGAAGCCCTGTAACATCGATAGAAAAAGTTTTATCATGTCAAGCTGTTTAAATCTTGTTTTTAACAACATAAATGATGAATTCAGTCCCGTTTATATTTATATCTTTTTCATTCTCCACTTTTCGTCCTTTTCTTGCTATTGCACTCAAACGAAAAGAGGTAGCTTTAAACCAGATTTCAGAGTTATTATAGCACTCTTTATGAATGTATTTTCTGTTTAGTCTACAGACTACTTACCAATAATGAGCAATGAAGATAATGTAAACTTTACTTTTATAACAATAGCATTCAAAAAATACAAAATCGGTCGCATGATCTTTTGTACAAAGTTTGCAATTAGCAACCGCATTACTTACGAATCTTCTATCGTATTATTATTGCTAAATGATTAAGAATAAGTGTGACAGTAAATGATTTTAAGTTTAAAAGATTGGATTCTTTCCGAAATTTTCTCCCTTTTTCTTGTTAACAAAGGTACTGGCACAGCTAGCAGAGGGGGGGGGAGCGTAATTAGTTTGACCATGACCTTGCACGCCCAAGTTTGCGGATTCAACCTCGGCCCAAGTCAGTGGATTTTCATGAAAAAATCAACAGATTCAATGTCGTATGATTATGTGTCATGTTAAAGATTCCTAGAGTGATTGTTTGGCTTGGGTACTTTCGGCAAAATTAAAATTCCTATACAGTTTTCGTATCGACAGAATTCAGGTGCTTCCCTCTGGGGAGGAAACAGGGTGTCAAATTGCATTGTGACAATTGATTACACAATTGTACCAGTTCGCGGAGAATGTACTACATTCGCAATGGTAATTACCAATCCCTTAAAAAAAAAAGTTACAGAAGCTGTTTATATTAAACTGCAAAATTCGTGTCAATAATGTAAAATGTTACATAGGGCTACTTATAAGTAGCTATCAAAATCTCAATACTCAAATTTCATCTAAAATATTTAAAAAATATTTTGAGACTTTATAACTCTTTTCAGGATTCATTAGAAGAGTCAATGTATTCACAAATAGGTTAGATATTTAATTGGCAACACCTAAATCTCCTCGCCATGTCTTTGAAATAAAACAACGCTGTTGGTTGTGTGTTTCCAGTAGAGTTCAATAAATACTTTATCAACAGATTTTCTCAGTATTTTTCAATTCAAAAAGTCCTTTTTAAAATATCTTTTATTCAATAGTTTAGCGATCATTTTCTTAGAGTTTCTCAATGCTGGTACAGTTGTTAGACCTCATGATAGATAATTTTGAGATGGCCACATGGTTTTATTTTTATCTGCTTATTATTTTCTTTTTTTTAATTTTGAGTCATTAGTGTATTGTAGCTTTCAAAAAATATTTATTGTTAAGCAACTCCGTTTTTCTTATTTAGAAAATTTTTTTATTCTATTAGATTCAGACTTAAAATTTGGCAAGCAGGTTTATTTTATTGAGTAGAGATCCACTAAAAAGGAGTTTTGTGGAAATCCACTTGAAGGGATTACGAGAGGGGGGGGCTTTCTTGTGTGTTTATATCTACTTTTCTTACATAACAACTTTTGATTCCTCGTCCATTTTAATTCCTTGTTATGGATTGAAATATTCTTCAGCAAATCCTTTCTCATTTTTTAAATTCAGAAAGTAAACATGGAATCATCAAAATTATAAAATGTTAGCTGTTACTCGTCCGTTTCGCTGGGTATTTCATGATGTTATATGAATGTATACTGTTTGTATGCATATTAATTAATAATATCTTAGCATTAAGATTTCGCTTGTATTGGGAAATATTATAATTCTTGATTTAAAAAGGACAGAACTTCCAAATAATTTCTAAAATTGAAGTATGAAAATCTTTTACTCCCTCTCGTAACCCCCCCCCCCTTCAAGTAGATTTCCACAAAACTCCTTTTTAGTGGATCTCTACTCAATAAAATAAACCTGCTGGCCAAATTTTAAGTCTGAATCTAATAGAATAAGAATTTTTTCTCAATAAGCTACTGTAACCCCCCCCCCTCCCCGAGAGTCGACTTCTAAACACCCGTACAACAAACCCACTCAATTCAACAACAGAGGCATACAGACCAAATTTCATTACTGTAGGTTTAGTAGTTCGAAAACGGGTAATGTTTTTTCATCAATACGCCTCAAAAGATTCCCTGTCCTCCAAATTAGTCGATTTCCGTAAAATCCTTTCACAGCGAATTTCTGTTTAACAAAAGTAACATACATACTAAATTTCATTACGGTAAGTAGTAGTTCGATAGCGAAAATGTTTTTTGTAAGTAATTCCAGCGACTCTCTCCCCTCCCCCCCCCCAATAGAAGTTAACTTCCGTAAAATCCGTACTTATCGGATCTACATTTAATAAAAAAATTCCAGTTTGTACATCGAAGAGCTCAAAAACTGTAATATTTACCTCTAATGTTCATTAAGCCTTTCGGTCTATTCTCAAAAAACTTTAGTAGCGGATATAAAAGGAACGAGCCTATCAAATTTCTAGCTTGTAGGGAGGTCTAACAGTTCAAAAATGGGAATATTTATATATATATAACGTCCTTTAAGCTCCTCGCGACACCCCTTGGGGTTCAATTTTTGCAAAACATCTTGTGTATCGAATCCCATCTTAATATAAACAGAACAAGCCTAACAAATTTCAAGTTTGTGGGTCCAATAGTTCAAAAACGGGAATATTTATCAATAACACCGCTTAAGCCTCACAATGCCCCTTAGGATTCAAAATTCACCAAATCCCCTTTTGTAGTGGACCTCTAAACTTTGAAAGGAACATGCCCACCAAATTTCAAGTTTGTAAGTCTAATAATTCAAAAACGGGAATATTTATTTCTAACGCACCTTAGAGGCCAATTTTTGCAAAAACCATTTTTGTAGAGGACGTCTACTCCATGAAAGGAATATGCTTACTAAAATTTTCAAGTTTGTAGGTCTATTAGTTCAAAAACCTGAATATATATTGTTACGAATTTTGTATAATAGTGTAAATAATCTATATTTGGAAGTGATGCATTTATATTACTCTGCTATATTTTTATATTAAAATTGTAATATTCACAAGCAACACCGTCCTTTACGTTATAATGGAGATTCAATAGGAACTTTTGACGAAATCTTGGTGATAGAGCCAAGTTGGCATCAATTTTGGCGACCGTTAGTGACCAATTTGGAGACATTGGCGAGTTCGGGACCCTCTGGATTCTTCTAGAAATTAGTGGATTTCTCCACTAATCGATCTATGACGCAAGCTGATGTTTCTCGAAGTTTCCGCCGGATCTATAAATAGAGCGATCCTCGCCAAAACGAGTCAGTCTTTTTTCAACCAGCGATTAGTGAGCATTGTTTTAACTAGCTATTAGCTCGGTTGTGCATGTGTATAATCTTTTACATACCTGTATTTTAGATATTGATAATTGTGTCTGAGTGCTGTTTTAGGTGTGAAGACCTTCTGAAATTGGTTCTGCAAATATTGCTGCTGAATCCTGTATTTAAAGGATTGGAATTTCGATAATAAATTCTCATCGCTTTTAATAACTGCCTTGTACTTTGCTACTTATTTGCATAAATTCCTCGAACCCCAATAAACGTAACAATATCTGTAACGCCCTTTAAACTCCTGCAATGTCTCTTAGTGTTCAATTTTATTAACTAAGAAACCTTCCCGGATATAAGTCCAACTATTCCCCAAAGTTACACCGCAATCGAATGAACGGCTTAGGAAGGCATAAAAGACAAACACATACACACACTGATATTCATTTTTATTTATATCGAATCTACGTTAAATTGCATGGTAAACAGCGTCATCCTTGAAACAAGTATAGTGTATCATCATATCCAATAATTTATCTAATTTAGTATTGATAGAAATGTATTTTTGAAAATATTCTTAGACATTATAAAATAGATGAGTGCATTAAATATTTAAACGAGAAAAGTAAAATACAACTTGATCTACAGTTGCTTCTATTAATTTATAATGTTTTTAATCAATAAGCATACGAATTTTTAACTATCTTCGAAGATCCCATCATAGTCTGTGCTTTTTAAATATACAGACAGTGGTCACTGTTTTATAAAAATCATTTATCTAGTCTATAATTTTATGGATAAGAGACCGAAGTTTTTTCTTTTATGTGAATATATAATCTAGTTTTTATATTCAAAATTCGATTACTGAAAACAACTATATGTTAAAAAATAATTTAACAAAAATTTTTCGTTAAAATATTGTATGAAATATTCTCTTCGTCGTTTTTTACATGGCTATATTAAGATTTTACATCAACATCACACACGCAATTTCACACTACAATTTATTTTTTCCTTAACTTTTTTATTATTAATTTGAAAACTTTAAGTTTTATTCCTTCAGAGTACTACTTTAAATTGAGCATTCAAATATTTATATGAGTCACGTAGTACAATCTTATATCTGACTGGATCTTTCATGTTTTTTTCTCTATCATCTATATATATAAAGGAGAAAAGCGACTCACTCACTGACTCACTGACTGACTAATCACGAAATCTCTGGAACTGTTCAACCTACAGACTTGAAATTTGGTAGACATGTTCCTTTGATAGAGTAGACATCAGCTAAGAACGGATTTTCCGAAATTCGAAACGCAAGGGGCGTTACGGGGGGTTAAGGGCTTTAATAATAATTGTTTCCATGTTTAAACTACTTGATGTACAATCTTGAAATTGGGTAAGCGGATTCCTTTCAGAGAGTAAAGATCCGCTACAAAATGAGTTTGGTGAAAATCGACCCCCAAGTGGCGTTGCAGGGGCTTAGGGGCGTTATAGATAATTATTTCCATTTTTAAACTATTTGACGCACTGTCTTTAAATTTGATATATATATAGATTCCTTTCGTAGAATAATGATCAGTTACAAAACGGGTTTTGTGAAAACACACCTCTAAGTGGCGTTGCGGGGGATTAAGGGGCGTAATAGATAAATATATCCGTTTTTAAACTACTTCCCCTACCTGCTTGAAATATGCTAGGTAAGTTTCTTTCCTGGAGTAAATATCCGCTACAAAATGGGTTTTGGGAAAATTGACACCCAAGGGGTGTTGCGGGGGCTGGGGGTTTAAGGGCGTTATAAATTCCTATTTTTAAGTTATTAGACGTACAGTCTTGAAACTTAGTAAGCAGATACCTCTCATAGGTTAGAGATACGCTAAAAATGGGTTTCGTGAAAATTGCCCCCAAGTGGCGTTGAGGGGACTTAAGGGCGTTATAGATATATATTTCCATTTTTAAACTATTAGACGCACAGTCTTTATATTTGATAAATGGATTTCTTTCATAGAGTAGAGATCAGCTATAAGAAGGTTTTGTGGGAACAGACCCCTAAGTGGCGTTGCAGGGGAATAAGTGGCGTAAGAGATACATATTTTCGTTTTTAAACTATTTGACCTACCTGCTTGAAAATTGGTAGGAATGTTTCTTTCATGGAGTAAATATCCGCTACAAAACGGGTTTGGAGAAAATTGACCCCCAAGGGGTGTTAAGGCAGATATAAATAATTATTTCTTTTTTTAAACTATTAGACTCACAGTCTTGAAATTTGGTTAGCAGATTCCTCTCATAGGATAGAAATACACTGCAAGATGTGTGTTTTGAAAATCCACCCCTAGGTGGTGTTGCGGGGTTCAAGGGGCGTTATTGATAATTTTTTTGCATTTTTAATTAATTGGACGCACAGTCTTCAAATTTTGCTAAGCAGATTCCTTTCATAGAGTGCAATTCCCCTACAAAATGGGTTTTGTGAAAAGAGACCCAGAAGTGGCGTTGCGGGGCTCAAGTGGCGTTATAGACAATTATCCCCATTTTTAAACTGTTAGACGTACAGTCTTGAAATTTGATAAGCAGATTCCTTTCGTAAAGTAGAGAACCGCTACAAAATGGGTTTCGCGAATATCATCTACTAAGTTTAATTTCGGGAGATTAAGAGGCGTAATCGATAAATATTTCCATTTTTAAACTACTTGATCATCCTGCTTGAAAATTGGTAGGCATGTTCCTTTCATGAAATTGAGTTCCTCTAACAAAGAGTAAAATGAAAATTGACCCCTAAAGATGTTTGCGAGGGGTCAAGAGGAGTTACAGAAAAAATTCCTGTTTTTAATTGTTAAACCCATATACTTGAAATTTGTTAAGCACGTTTTTTTTTGTTGAATAGGGATCCACTAAGAATAAATTTTAAGCAAATCAAGTTCTGGGGGGTTGCAGGGGTTACTGGGACGTATTGACAAAAAAAGTTACTTTTTTCGAGCTATAATAATGAAATTTGGTTTGCATTTTTCTTTTGTTGAATTGAAATCCGCTAAGAGCGGTAATTTAGGAAAACGGCTCTCAACGGGATTACGAGGATATTGATAGTAAAACTTTTGTTTTTTTCTGTTAGATTTAGACTTGAAATTTGGCTTGCATGTTCAATTTACGGAGTAGAGATCCACCGAAAATTGGTTTTGCGGGAATCCACTTGGTTTTTGAGTTACGAAAGAGCAAACATCATTCTATGCTTCAATTTTAGAGATTTTTAGAAAATACAAATTAGATGAGTTCTGCCCTTTTTTTTATCAACAGGTGACAGTTACAGGTATAAGTATATTTTTCAATTTAATTGAATTCTTAATGCTAGGTCTTAGATATCAATAATTTATACATATATATAAGCAGTAAAAATTTATAAAACATCATGAAATACCCAGCGAAGCGGGCGGGTATCAGCTAGTTTTATTATAAAATATTTAACAATGTCCCATATTACATTTAGCATGGCCTAGTAGAATAGAAGCATATCTTTGATAATCTCTCTCTCTCAAAACTTTAAACTTCTAAATACAGAATTCATGATCCTGTCAGATCCACGCGATTTTTCCTGTCTTCCATAGAATTTACCGCCTTTTGTAAATGTAGATGATACTTCTTCTCATGATTCTTCAGAGATATATCTTTATTAAAGACCATTCTCTCCTCACACAGTCTTAACTTTTTTACCAGCCGTCTTATGCCTAAATGACATGAATGCCTTTTTAACAATTATTCTCACTATACGCTTCGTTTTCATTAAGGTAAAGAGTGCTTAGAGTAACTTGGACAATTCTGCACCAACAAAATTAACCAATTCTCTTTCTCTGTCACTTTATTTTCTAAGTTCTTTGAACTACTTTCTAAAGATCGAATGTTTTATGTCTGAAGTTATCTCAAAATGTCACCGGTATCGTTTGCTTCTGGTAATGCAGTGTAATATGAAAATACTTTGGTTGTAGAACAGTTTTTTTTTCTCAAACAAATGCTCTCATTTGATGAAAGTTTCAAATTTAATTAACATTTATAAAAAGGGTGGTCATTTTTTCAATCAAAAAATAATGTCTTAAAATCTATACTTGGTTTAAAAGCCAACTAAAGGATCCTTCTCTCCTCTAACCTTTTTCCGGGACATCGCACGGTTTCTCAAAATTCGTAAACATCAATTATATTCTCTTGTTTTAAAATGAGGCCATGAAAAGGGGGTATATAAAAAAAATTTCTCCATTATTTTTTTTTAACTGGAAAGGTGCTCACTGTTCAGTGGAGGAACAAAACTTTATCTTGTTACCAGTGTCATTTGACAAATGATAGTGTTCATCATTGACAAGAAAAAAAAAGGCAGTAAAAATATTCGAAAGACATTCGAATTACTAAAGTAAAAAACAAACACTAATCAAGTTGTGTATAAATCTGGGATTTATTTTTTTATAACTTACTACCGGAATTTCTTCCTTTTGATCAAAATAACAATCATCGTAACCTCGCTTTTGCTGAATACAAGTATTGAAATTTCATGTAAAATAATTTGGTTATCATTAATTTTTCGAGTTACACGAAATTCCACTAAAATAAAAATAATCAAACATAAGTGCTTCCTCAGTCCTCTTTTGTTAGCATATTTATTTGACCACAAACCTGAAATTGGAAATATTTGAATACTATATTCGAATGAATACAGAGCTACAAAAGTAAAAATCAGAGTATAGGAAATATAAGGAATAAGGATTCATATAAAGAATTGAAATTACGAAAGATTTTTTCATGAATTAAAAAAAAAGTATCGTAGACCGTTACTAAGAATTTTAAATTTATATCCTTAAAATAATATTACTATTTTATAGTGTGGATAAAAGCATTTTTAAATAATAATATATATTCTTGTATTTTCTAATTTAGCCTGTTATAGTCTTTTCGGACTTCGAAACTCAAGGATGAATAGAAGTTCATTCTCCTTACTGTTAAAAAATTACTAATTAAATTGTAAGAATTAAAATTTATGCAAAGAGAAGAAATTTTATTGACTGGTAACAAAATAATACGTATGCAAACAATAGTGCTAAGATAAGAAAAAATATTTATTTGAAATATGACATTATTTATATAAAACTTATTCAAGAATTTAGAACAGATTGTAAGAATCCAGTAGCTGTTTATAACGTTATAATGACTACAAACACAACATAATTCTATGCAAAACATCATAAATATAACAATGCCGGATGAATATTTGATAAAATTCAATAATTCATGAAGAATAAAATAAAATTTTGATGCTTAATAATATGATTTAACTATATTTAAAAATAAATAAAAGAAACTATGTACTGTAGAATTAAAAAAAATATTTCTTACAAATGTAGATTATTTATAAATGAGACTTTTTTAATAGCGACAGACGATTTTCCAAAAACATTCGGAAGTTGCAAATGGAACAACAAGCAAATGTCCATAATGATTTTTTTTTCATTTTTTTAAACCACGTGACGTGTGATTGGACTTATAATTACGATTTATGAACTCCATAGTAAAACCTAGATCACTGTAAATAGAGACCAATCGTATTTTTAAAATAGAATGTCTCCTGATATATTGAAGAAATTAATTCCATGAAATTTTGAATTTTTATGGGTTTCATGACACCAAAGTCCAAACATATAAAAAGTTTAATACATTACATTTTACTTGCTTCATAACAGCATTTAATAATTCATATTTTTTGTAATAATATTCTTTCAAATTTGCGCTTTTAAAATTGAAAAACAGTTATTTATCGTTTGGCATAAAAAGCTTTGAAAATTGCTGAGTAAAAATATTTTCATTGTCACACACAGAAATGTTTCAGACACTCATTTAAAATTAAAAGATTCATTTTTGAATTCCCGTAAATCTGAAAGTAATAAGCAGATTAACATGAATTTTTTTTTCATTACGTGAAATCAGACATGAAATGAAAAACAGCATTGGATTCGAATTATTAGTAGATTTTATTCAAAAGGTGTTATTTTTTTTTGTCTCTTGCATCTGATAATTGAAACCAATGTTTGAAAAAATATTTCTTAGTGGCTACTTTGAAATAGAAAAGAATCCATCCCATGTAATACATCAGTCAAATAAACGCAATGAATAGCAATATCAACAGAATTCTAAAAAATATAACAGAGTTTAAATGTTTTTCCAAGCAAATACAAGCTCGTACAGTGCATGAAATATTTTTTAAATCGAAGTTAAAACATAATCAACTATAACAGTGGTCTTCAAACTTTTTCAACTCATGGAGCCCTAGAACTTGAAGATGCTTTCGTGGAACCCCTAGAACTAGAAAGTGTTTTTGTAGAACCCCATTCCATACACATAGTTCGATGAATATTTCTCAAAATAATATTTAAAGTAGATCAACATGTTATAGGCAATTTATGTAAATGCAATTATATAAAAAAAGTATTTCATTCATTATTAAATTCTAATCTAAATTTTTATATAATTTACTCAAACACTAATATTAACATGTGAACAAAGTATATGCTCTATAGTTAGTAACTGGGATATGTGCTTGAATTTTTGTTTGCAAAATATCGAAGTCTAGATCTATTATAATGAACTGAAGGCGCATTTCACATTTTGCGTTTAATTTGTTTTTATATTTAGTTTTTGTAGCCACTCACGTTCAGAAATATTTCTCATTTAACATGCATTGTTCTAAGTGACATTTAAATATTTATAGCTGTGGGTATTTTGCATGAATTTGCAACCTAAAGTTTAGAAGCTGTTCTTGCTTAAATTGAGATTTTAATATCAACTGTGTTGATATGTTGCTCCTGTTTCTTCATTATAGGTATTGTTTCTCACAAATGTAAAAAAGGTGCACTTTCCATTAGAAAACTATTTAGTTTTACAAGACATTGTGCTAACTAACGAGTATAAAATTGTCTCGTGGGACCCAAGACAGTAAACAATAGAATATTCAACATCGTATTGGAAATGTATATATAAAGATAAAGCGTTTTAATATTCTTTTGTTATATTATAATAAAGCTTTAATTAGTGCTGCAAAATAAAGTTAGTAAATATAAGTGGCGGCTTATCCCTTGGGCGCTAGGGGCGGACGCCCAGGGACCTGGATATCTTGGACTTAACCAAATTTTCTGATTATAAATTGCAATCCGACAGTGCCAAGGGGGCCTGTAGATCTTTTGCACCCAGGGCCTGAAAGGAGCTTTAAATGGTACTGTTATATATAAATAAAATTTTCAGTTTTAATGAATAGGTGTGATTATCTTTAGATACTTGTAACTATTGAAATTTCATGGAGAACGTGAATCCGTTTTGCATGTATATTTATTTCTTGTCGATTTTTTTATTGTGACTCGTGGAGCCCCTGGGAATGCCTTGTAGAACCCCAGGGTTCCATGGAACACAATTTGAAGACCACTGAACTACAGTAATGGTAATTAAAAAGTGAACTATTCTATAACTCATTAAGTTCAGAATAGATTATTTGGTAGTAAAGGGAATCAAAGATACAGTATACATAAAAAGGATCTACTTTACTACCTTAAATTTGATGTACAGTAAACATAAAAAAGAGCTAGATTAAAAAATCAGTATAAATCTAAAACACTACAAGAATCCACTTCTATTCGCAGCTTATGAAAATTATATATTTCCAGTGAAAAATTTAAAAGTATAAGCACTTAAAACCAAAACACAAAATATAATACTTGTTACATTATGCAATGAAGATTAAAGTTTTATTATTCTCCTCTGAAATCTACTCCTACCATTTTGAAAATACTGCAATAACTTTATTCTTCCGTTACATATTACTTGAAACAAGTAATATAAAAAAATTAAGTCAATTCCTACTTTGAATGGATGAATAGAAAATACTTTATTAATGATTGGAAATTTGAATACGATATATATATATAGGGAAAGAGTGAACTAATAGTAGAAATTAAAAAGAGAGAATGATTTGTCTGCATTGTTGTAACAATGCAAACTCGGTTTAGCAAGTTTGGCTGAAAAACCGGTTTTCGAAGCTAACTTTTGTCATTGTTTTAGCAGTTACATTGTTACAACAATGGAGAGAAATCTGTTGGTGACAAAAACCGGTAATTAATTGAATTGAAATAATTAAACTGTAATTAATGAACTAATATTTGAAAAAACCGTATTAACATCGAATGTCGTTATCCACTGCAAGTTTTTAAAAATGTGTTTGAACTTGATCGTGAATAGAGAGAATTTTATTAACGATTGAAAATTTGAACAAGATAAATATATATATATACTCACAAATATAGAGAGAGAGTGAGCTAACAGTAGGAATTGAACAAGTAATATAAAAAAAAATTTTAAGTCAATTCCTACTTAGATCAACAAAAAAAATTTATTTTAGTTACATTTTATTAAGTAGTTACACAATTAATATAAATATGTATATATATATGAAAGAATCACAACATTAAGTCGCAATTAATTTTTATTAATAATCATTAAAGTGTCGTATTGTCATCCAAAATAATCGTGAATATAAAATTTCAGCTCAACTGTTCAGCTTTGAAACGTGAGAGAAAAAAAATTTTAAAGTTTTGTCCCAAGTCGCTAAAAATGAGGTCAACGTGGCTGTATCTGTAATTCTTTAAATAATTAATTTCAGTCAATAATTTTAATTAATTATAATTAAATTATCGTATTGTTACCTAAAACAATAGTGTACAGAAAATTTCAGCTCATATGAGCGCTTTAAAATGTGAGAAGAAAAACCTTTTCAAGTTTTGACACAAGTCGCCAAAATGGTCGCTCAGTCGCCAAAAATATTGCAAGTATTTATAATTCCTTAAATAATTGGTTTTAATTGATTGATTTTCATTAATTAGAGCTAAATTACTGTATTGCCATCCAAAATAAACTTGTATATAAAATTTCAGCTCAATTGAGTGCTTTAAAATGCATTTTATGAACGATTGAAAATATGAACAAGATAAATAAAGAGAAAGTGTGAACTAATTGTAGGAATTGAAAAAAAACACTTCCTTTAGATCGATTTGTAATATGCATAATGTTCGAAATTTGTTCTTTCATAAAATTTTATATTTGATTATTTTTTAATGGCTTCAGTATGCCAAAATATTTTATTAGTTACCAAGATACTACTTAAATGCATTATAAAGAACATTTTACAATAAATTTATCAGGTTTGCATTTCTTACTCTTTGATACATTAATAAGTATCATTATGTTAGTCTTGCTATATTTGTAAAAGTTAAACTAAGAAACAATAATAAGAATAACTGATTGTTTTCTATTCATATTTTTAACTTTCGTGGCTCCGTAAAAAAGGATAACCACATATTCCGGCGTGTAACACATACTTTTAACACAAAAAGTAAGGTCGCAATTAACAGGGGATTGTTATATACCCAACGTTAATATGATAATTTTAAAAATAAAGAGGAGATGAACACATGAAAATTAGATTTCTGCATATATCATTTGTTTGATATAGAAATGGCATTCCATATTAAATTTTATTGTTGAAAAACATGAAAAGTTCGTCATTTTTGTCTTCCGTTATATAATATTTTCAGGTACATCGTCGAATTCTTTTTTCACCTTCACCATCACTTGTTACTTTATTTTATTAATAAATCATTATTTTATGTTCTATCAAGATTGTTTGATATACTACGGTTTCTTAAATAAATTATGTCAAGTTTAATTGAATCTGCCATGTTTTTATTTTCTACTCACACTATTCCTAGCTTGGCATGACGTCTTTGGACTCCTTTTGTAAATTTTGTTGTTGTTTTTATCTTCTAACATGCACATCCTTTTAACACTTCGTGCTTCAGACTTTTAGTTCATCCGCTAGTATAATAATGCTTCAATTTTTTCTAAATGAAGATTTGACTCCATCACAGTGGTTTAGCAAACTCCTTCCCAATCCAAAATGTCCACGAGATAGAGCTGTAGCCAATTTTTGAATCGCCACTGGCCCCGACAGCGTGTCCAAGCATCTAAACATGATAGGCATTGCCCAGAGTCCACTTTGTAAACTGTGAGACTCCAATGAAGAAATGGACGCCATTCATTTGGCACACTGCCGTGCACTCAGCTCTGAATCCATGTGGAGTAGATATAGGGAGGCCAGACACAAAGTGTGCGATTTATAGACTGTACTGTGAACTTGTGTTTCTTTTCTTAATTTTTGTGTTGTCCCTTGTTTTTTGTCAATGTTCTCTGTTTCTCATTTTTTGTTTGCAGTTGTCTTGTATAATCCACCATTGGAAATAAATAATAAAACAGAGGACTTCAAAATGTGAACATTGCACAGGTACATTTCAGGTATTTTCGTAAGAAAAAACGATGCGCGTTACACATTGAATGTACCTCAAGATTTAAAAAATGCACTTTGAAAGTATAGGCGCACGTAATATGCCGTAATATATAGTAAGTATTTTGAATGTACAGTCAATTCCTTAGCCTACTTTTGTCAATTTTTTTTCATTTTCTAACATCCATATACATTCTAACAGCTCTAATCTTGCTCTTTAGGGTTTTAGCTCTAGGAATATATCATTGTTCAAAAGCCATAGATAATACTTCAAAGAGAGGACTTCAAATGATGACAGCATTGCACACGTATATTTCAGGGTTCTTCATAAAAAAAAAGGTGCGCGTTATGCAGCGAATATATCTAAATGTTAAAAAATGCAGTTTGAAAGTGTAGGGGCGTCTCTTACGGCGAAGTTTAAGTTAAATATATTAATACACAATGATGTGATTCCATGAATTCTGTTATTGCACTCTCTAAATCACATTCACAGTAATGAAAATAAAATTATAAGCACAGAATAAAATGCTTGAGTTTTATATGCATAAAATAACAAAAGTGGATAGCAAATATATAACTTCATTCAGAACGGATAACTTCATTTCAGATTTATAATAAGAATACCATACGTTATAAAAGAGCCAAAAGCAGTGAGGAGGAAGCTTCTTTTTATCGAAATGAATCCTCCAATCGACATGTAAATAATTTTTTGTTTTTCTATTCTTTGCAGCAAGAACAATATCTTTTTGTTTCTCCAATCGTAGGATTCTATGTTATTGATGAGAAATCCTACATTTTCTTTTATTTCAATTAAAGAATCTGAAACTTTGCAACAGCAGATCGTTTGAGCAGTCATCATGCTCCAACCGAAGATAAAATTAACTCCAACCTTATAAAAGAAATAGAACGAAGATGATTTAAAAATGAGAATTTCGAACAAAATATCTAATGAAATGAGGACATTTATACTAACTGATATCATGAGTGGAAATGATAAGACACTCTTAGCATTTTTTACTATATTTATACTGGTGAAATATCTTCTGAGCAAATTGTACACTTTTTGAGAATCTGTGCTTGGATTTATGCTTCGCAACTCCTCATTATACAATTTTAGAACTTTCTCGCAACCATCAACAATAAAACACATTAAATATATACAAAAACCAGGACAAAAAATACATGTTACATTCATAGAACAAAACCAAAAGAACATTGTATAACTTCGGATGCTCATATTGAAAAATTGGTAAGCTATCAATGAAACGTGAAGAAAGAAAACCACCGAAACTATTACTATAATTATTTTCATTACAGTTGGAATTATATTCTTAGACATTTTTTCAATAGAGTATTCACTGTAATACTTCATATCCCTTTTGAATTTCGATACGATCTTTTGTATCTGCTTATGCCTTCTTCTCAATGAATGCAATAAAATTACAGATAAAGTACTTTCTAGATAATACACTAATATTAATTTGATGTGGTCTCCGTAAGAGCCAATCTTGGCCATCAAAAGCAAAAATCTAAGAAATTGCAAAATAAAGAATAAGTGAAAAATACTCAACCATAAATATGACACACACTTCAAAAATGACCTTGGAGCATTTTTATCAACGTTAATACCCCAAAAACTTGAAATTATTGACGTAAAATTAAAAAGATTTAGATTTTTACGACAATTCATGTTCTCTTGCTTTGAAATTTTTTGAAAAATTAATTGGAGATAAAATCTTTTTAAAGTTTTAAACAAATTTATTCTTATTTAGCACTGGTTTGAAGTATTTTTTGAAAAGTAACTTAACTATCTTATTAAGTAATTATCACTTTTTTCACTTTTTTTACAAATGGTTTAATCTATTTCTTTGTATATACATTGACACAAAAATAGATTAACTATAGAAATCAAATAACAAATAAAAAAATATATCGTGATAGTATAATCTTCAAAAATACAATGTCTCAGCTTTCAAAGAAACTGTAATTTACTCCACAAATTTTAACAACTCATTTTCAAGTATTACTTGCTGCAAAAGAATTTTCTGTGCTTTCTAAACAGTTGTTTTTTAAAATTTTTGGCTTCTTTCTATTCTAATACTACTTTCATTGAGACGGAAATATTTTAAAGAAGTTCCAAATAAAACTATCAATGCCAGAAGACGCTATAAAATTATTCCATTCAACTTTCTTTTTTTATGTAAATTTTCGTCAAATTTTTTTCAAATACCACAGTAATCAGTTATTTAGTAACAGTTTTCCGTTTCTTTGTAAATCATGCTTCTATTACTAATTGATAATTTAAATTACAGCAAAAATTAAGGTGTAATTATTTCACAACATTTAAAAAATAACAACAATTTTCAAAACACTCTAATAGTGAGTAGAAGTCTCCATATCAATTCCTTTCTTTAAATATTCTCAAGCTATGTCACTATAAGGACTGAGGAAAGCTGGAAATATTTTACAGCTTTTAGGTTCACAAGTGATTAAAACTAACTTGAATGATAAATGCATTAATCTATCTCATCGGCCAAACTGCAACATATTCTATTTGGCTTAAATAATTTTATCGAGTCATTTCACTCAGTAAAACATAAGTAAATTAATATTCAAAGCAAATATCTTTTAGGTCTGGTACCTGTTTAAAATTAGTGTTAATAATTGATCTTTTGTCATAGCAACATCATACAAATTTTCTATTAAGTTTGCATTCACCAATGCCAAAAAAAATATTATATCCAGCCACATCATATTGCGTATATTGCGTGTATAATTATAAAATTAAAAATGAAAGCACGCTCTAGGAAATTGGACTTTTACATCAAAATAAAATTAATAAGTTCACTATTCCGCGAAAAACTTATATGTGATCGAATTATTAACTAACAACTGAAAAATGAAACTAAAATTTGAATATTTCGTGAAATATGATTGAATTTTTGGCACTTAAAAGCTGCAATTTTTCGTTATGGTGCGTAATTTTCTAAAAATAAAGAAACATTCGTTGATGTTTTGTAATAATAACATAATTTCAGTTTTTAAGTAAGGATTAGTTTTTTCGTCTTCCATTTTTAATTCATATTAGAATATAAATTGAAAGTAATGAATTTACTGTTCAATCTAAAGTCGTTATATTATCTAGAAAATCAAACTTCGGTAATTCATAGTTACTTAGTAAATAATATATAAAAATTTGTTTATTATTCACTGAAAACTTTATCTATAGCTAAAATAATTGCTTGTATTACGAAAGGGAATAAATAAAATACTCTACCCATCCCATTAATAGTATTCTTAAAAACCTTTCAACTGTGTAAAGCATATTGAATTTTGCAATATTTTGATATTGGATTAGTTGGATAAATTTCTCATTCCTATTTTATCATATAGTATGAAAAAATTATAGTGTGTGTGTGTGTGTGTGTGTGTGTGTGTGTGTGTGTGTCAGTGTGTGTGTGTGTGTCAGTGTGTGTCAGTGTGTGTCTGTGTGTGTGTTGTGTGTGTGTGTGTTGTGTGTGTGTGTGTTGTGTGTGTGTGTGTGTGTGTGTGTGTGTGTGTGTGTGTGTGTGTGTGTGTGTGTGTGTGTGTGTGTGTGTGTGTGTGTGAACCATGTAAGTAAATTTATACTATTAGGTATACTATTATACACCAGATATATTTATTTCGCAGTTAATAGATGATATATAGTCAAAAAATGTATCCTTTATTAACATCATCAATTGTTATTGATTTGCATATAGTGTGAGGGAATGTGTGCTAT
>BMAO01017436.1:62500-236929 GCA_019973975.1 Trichonephila clavata
AATAACAAAAATGGATAGCAAATATATTTCATTCAGAACGGATAAATTCATTTCAGATTTATAATAAGAATGCCATACGTTATAAAAGAGCCAAAAGCAGTGAGGAGGAAGCTTCTTTTTATCGAAATGAATCCTCCAATCGACATGTAAATAATTTTTTGTTTTTCTATTCTTTGCAGCAAGAACAATATCTTTTTATTTCTCCAATCGTAGGATTCTATGTTATTGATGAGAAATCCTACATTTTCTTTTATTTCAATTAAAGAATCTGAAACTTTGCAACAGCAGATCGTTTGAGCAGTCATCATGCTCCAACCGAATATGAAATTAACTCCAACCTTATAAAAGAAATAGAACGAAGATGATTTAAAAATGAGAATTTTGAACAAAATATCTAATGAAATGAGGACATTTATACTAACAGATGTCATGAGTGGAAATGATATGACACTCTTTACTTTTTTTACTATTTTTACACTAATGAAATATCTTTCTAGCAAATTGTACACTTTTTGAGAATCTGTGTTTGAATTTATGCTTCGTAACTCTTCATTATACAATTTTAGAACTTTCTCGCAGCAATCAACAATAAAACACATTAAATATATACAAAAGCCAGGACAAAAAATACATGTTATATTCATAGAGCAAAACCAAAAAAACATTATATAACTTTGGATGCTCATATTGAAAAATTGGTAAGCTCTCATTGAAACTTGGAGAAAGAAAACAACCGAAACGATTACTACAATTATTTTCATTACAGGTGGAATTATATTCTTAGATATTTTTTCAATAGAGTATTGACTATAATTCTGCAAATGCCTTTCGAATTTCGATACGATCTTTTGTATCTTCTGATGCCTTCTCCTCAATGAATGCAATAAAACTACAGATAAAATACTTTCTAGATAATACACTAATATTACTTTGATGTGGTCACTATAAGAACCAATCTTAGCCATCAAAAGCAAAATTGTAAGAAATTGCAAAATAAAGAATAAGTGAAAAATACTCAACCAACAATATGACACATACTTCAAAAATGACCTTGGAGCATTTTTATCAACGTTAATACCCCA
Organism: Trichonephila clavata; assembly: GCA_019973975.1. Classification (NCBI taxonomy): domain Eukaryota; kingdom Metazoa; phylum Arthropoda; class Arachnida; order Araneae; family Nephilidae; genus Trichonephila; species Trichonephila clavata. Next base: position 63,583 of record BMAO01017436.1, read on the forward strand.
AAAACTTGAAATTATTGACGTAAAATTAAAAAGATTTAGATTTTTCTGACATTTCATATTCTCTTGCTTTGAAATTTTTTGAAAAATTAATTGGAGATAAAATCTTTTGAAAGTTTTAAGCAAATTTATTCTTATTAAATACTGGTTTGAAGTAGTTTTTCAAAAGTAACTTAACTATCTTATAGTAATTATCACTTTTTTCACTTTTTTTACAAATGCTTTAATCTATTTCTTTGTATACACATTGCCACAAAAATAGATTAACTGTAGAAATCAAATACAAATAAAAAAATATATCGTGATTGTATAATCTTCAAAAATACAATGTCTCAGCTTTCAAAGAAACTGTAATTTACTCCACAAATTTTAACAACTCATTTTCAAGTATTACTTGCTGCAAAAGAATTTTCTGTGCTTTCTAAACAGTTGTTGCTGAAAATCTTTGGCTTCTTTCTATTCTAATACTACTTTCATTGAGACGGAAACATTTTAAAGAAGTTCCAAAAAAACTATCAATGCCAGAAGACGCTATTGAATTATTGCATTTAATTTTCTATTTTTATGTAAATTTTCATCAAATGTTTTTCAAATGCCAGTAATCAGTCCTTTAGTAACAGCTATCCGTTTCTTTGCAAATCATGCTTATATTACTTATTGATAATTAAAATTACAGCAAAAATTAAGGCGTAATTATTTCATAACATTCAAAAATAACAGTATTCAAAGCACTCTAACAGTGACTAGAAGTTTTAATAAGTTCCTTTCTTCAAATATTCTCAAGTTATCTCATTATAAGGACTGAAGAAAGCTGGAAATATTTTAAAGTTTTCTGGTTCACAAGTGATTAAAACTAACTTGAATGATAATTGCTTAAATCTATCTCATTGGAAAAACTGCAACATATTCTACTTGGCTTAAATAATTTTATCGAGTCATTTCACGCAATAAAACATAAGTAAATTAATATTCAAAGCAAATATCTTTTAGGTCTGGTACCTGTTTAAAATTAGTGTTAATAATTGATCTTTTGTCATAGCAACATCATGCAACTTTTCTATTAAGTTTGCAATCATCAATGCCAAAAAAAATATTATTCCAGCCCCATCATATTGCGTATATATTGCTCTAACAATTTCTATAATTATAAAATTAAAAATGAACGCACGCTCTAGGAAATTGGACTTTTGCATCAAAATAAAATTAATAAGTTCACTATTCCGCGAAAAACTTATATGTGATCGAATTATTAACTAACAACTGAAAAATGAAACTAAAATTTGAAAATTTCGTGAAATATGATTGAATTTTTGGCACTTAAAAGCTGCAATTTTTCGTTATGGTGCGTAATTTTCTAAAAATAAAGAAACATTCGTTGATGTTTTGTAACAGTAACCTAATTTCAGTTTTTAAGTAAGGATTCATTTTTTCGTCTTCCATTTTTAATTCATATTAGAATATAAATTGAAAGTAATGAATTTACTGTTCAATCTAAAGTCGTTATATTATCTAGAAAATCAAACTTCGGTAATTCATAGTTGCTTAGTAAATAATATATAAAAATTTGTTTATTATTCACTGAAAACTTTATCTATAGCTAAAATAATTGCTTGTATTACGAAAGAGAATAAATAAAATTCTCTACCCATCCCATTAATAGTATTCTTAAAAACATTTAAACTGTGTAAAGTATATTGAATTTTGCAATATTTTGATGTTGGTTTTGTTGCATAAATTTCTCATTCCTATTTTATCATATAGTATAAAAAAATTATAGTGTGTGGTGTGTGTGTGTTGTGTGTGTGTGTGTGTGTGTGTTGTGTGGTGTGTGTGTGTTGTGTGTGGTCGTGGTGTGGTTCTTGGTTGTGTTTGCGTTTGTGTTTTGTGTGTGGGGGGTGTGATTCATGTGAGTAAATTTATAATATTAGGTTTATTATTACATATGGTATGTATTTATTTCGCAGTTAATACAAATATATATAATAAAAATGTATCCTTTATTAAAATCATCAGTTGTTATTAATTATTGATTTGTATATGGGTGATGATATGGAGTATGCGCTATTAATGTTGCACTATAAAGCAACACAAGGGCTATTAGCGATGGACCATGTAGTTTTGAACCACGGCACCCTCTTCTCTGAACTTCCACAACACCCCCAAGGGACGACTTTGGGCATCGATAGATTTAGTATTCATCCGTACTTCTAAGTTGAGGGTCTTCAGTGGCATTAGTTCTCGAACTCATAACACGCCGGCCACGACTACCGCAACCACGATTTTCCCATGAAACAAATACGAAGTAACATACGGACCTTTGTATCAACATTTTAGTTATCCTTAAAATATTGTAACCCAATTTTGGTACATACGTATATGTATTCTAGTACCTACATGTATCGCTTATAGCACAGGTTCCCCCAACATTCGTGCCGTGTACTAGTATCGGTTCATTGATCAAATGGTACCGAGTTGCCCAAGAGGCATTAAATTATTTCTGTTTTATTTATTGTGGTGTATTTCTGTAAGGTTTGTGTGACTTTATTTGGAAATCACTTTGTATTTTATGTTAAATCACTTTATGGTTATTTTTTGTAGTAACTGTATTTTATTCTGAAGGCATATTTAAATTTAATTAAAACTAAATCAAAACAATATAAACAATCAAGGGCCTATCCTCAGTGGGCCTCGATTAAAAGCATCAGACGTTGTGACCGGTCCGCAGTAATAAAAAGTTATTCTTTTTTTTCAACGAATATCCTATAGCATCATTTACAAACTTGAATATACAAATTCAGTCTCTTTTCCAGATAAAAAAAAACTTTAAGAAAATGTCTTTTACATTGATTTTTCAAGCTATTACAACATAACTCCATTGTTAAAGTTTATTTGGTCGAGAATTACAGATTGGTAAGCGGTGCAGTAGAAGACATGTGTCTAGACAGTCTTTTTACTTTATTTTTGTACCTTTCCAAGTAAACGCTTTGTGTCATAGTCTATGGTGTCTTGCTTATCATTCACAATACATCATACAAATGTCTCTGAAGAAAGCTTTGTGAACTGTTAAATTATTGTAAACATATTGGGTAACTTTGTAAAAATGTTTCTTTCCAGACAAATGGTCTGCTGATTCTTTCACTGCAAAGACATTTTCTCTCTTTGAAATTCTTAATTTGTCGATATATTATCATCATCTTCACAATTGCCTCTTCTGCTCGCCTTACATAAGTGATATTTTAAGTTTCAACAGAAACTATCTCGTAACACGGCCAAAAGTAACTAGAAGGATTTATAATTATTAATTCGCTTTTCTTGTCCTTGTTTATGCTCAAAGAATATTTTAAAGCATATCGCTCTTTATAAACATAGGTAATAAATTTTGGTTTGTTTTTTGGAAAATCCTTAAAATAATTTATTCTATTACCTCCAAAACATATTATGGATTAGTTAAGAGTCAATAAATCTTATTTTATATTTATTTTCCATTGAATACAAACTTATAAACTACGTTCAGAAATATCTATTGTTCTTATACTAAAGTTGTATCATTTCTGGTATATACACAAAGCATAAAGAACGATGCACCAAGAAAGAGTTATCCGCATAGAATGAAATTGCGTATACATATACTCAGAATATACAGTATGCCCACTAAACACACTGTATGCTCCAAAGTGCGCAACGTACCATTCAAATATGGATCAAGATGGGCATTACAGTTGAAGTTTGAGCATCTCAAATAAAGGTATATTGTTATTGCTAGTTTTTTTCTTTCTCAGATCGTTTTTCTCCCGCCACAATATATCAAATCTCGAAAAAAACAAATACGTGGTCTAACCATTCTATTCTTTGCATTAATATCCATAATTAGTTTGTTCTAAATCAAAAATATTCTACAACTTTGTAAATCACTTATTTTTCTTGTAATGTAAATTTCAACAAGTAATTCTCACTCCTGATTTCAAAGAAATAGAGAGAGGAAAGTTTGATAAGATACTTTTGTTGCAGTTAACTGATTCTAAAATTAAATGTGCTTTTCAGAGTTATAGATCAGAGGTTCCCAAACTTTTCCCCCATGTTTTTCGGTTTTGGGTAGACCCCTACTTACCTAATAATGAATTTTCGCAAATTTATCAGCTTAAATGTCTTTTGGACAGCTAGTATAGAGCTATACTTACTTTAAAATATTTAAATTTCTAACTGTAGTGAATTATAGGTTTAAAACTTGTGACACACATGTTAATTTATTAAATAAAATTTTATTACTTCTTGAAATAATTGTTACATAAAGTAACTGAGGTACAAACAAGTGCTTTTAATGGGAGAGATGAATGTGGTGCTTCTGAAATCGCTGATGTCCTTTTCTAAATTTTACTTTAAGATCTTCTTAGTATCTATTCCGATCAGTTCCTCTTGTAATATGACATTTGCTTTTTCTTCAATGTGACCTTTTTAATTAATGCTCCTTTGCCCTCTGTGCGCTTATGCTGCTGTGGTGCGTGTGTGCGTATTACCATTATATATATAATCAAAGCATTCTCAAACCATTGTTTCAAAATCTAAATAAAGAGCATTTAAATGTTGAACGTGGTTTAAAACGTCCTTTTCTTGGCAGATTGTGTGTGTGTGACAAATTGAAAAACTAATAAAATTTGGGTCGTCCAATATTGTACTCCTTAACTTAATTATGGCAAGAAACGCCGAAATGATGGTCCTTGTAACTGTAAATTAACTTCATTAAATTTATTAAATAAATCTGCTAAACACAGGTAAATCTGATTTCCACTTGATTAAATGATTTCTTTTAAAATTAAAGTCATGATCTGGTATAATTAGAGTCACTTTCGCGAAGACCTCCATTTACACCTCATGGACTCCCAAATTATTTTTTCGCTGACATGGGCCCCAGCACGTTGTCATAGACCCCTGGGGGTCTATAGAGATCACTTTGGGAATCACTGCTATAGATGATATAAAATTTGCAACTTACATAAATTGAATAAAACTGCCACTATTTTATTTAAATTTATTGATTTTTATAAATAGTACAATTTATATCTTTTCTGAGATTAAAAGCTTACTAATGAATGCAATCAGTTGTAAAAAAGAAAGGGCGACCTCTGGTATCCTCCGCTTCCGCAATGTGACCTTCGAACCAAAACAATTGCCCACTCCATCTTCCCCCATACCATCTTCGAGTAAATCGTGCATAACACGAGCAAAGTCTGCATTTTTATTTCTGAGGTAATGTTTCGAAATACTAACACGGCGTTTCTCAAACTGTGGGGAGCGCCCCCGTAGGGAGACGTGATGACTCAACATGGGGGGCGCTAGCATATTGAAAAGTCGAAAACAAAGAATTATTTTTTAAAAAAATATTAATCTACAGAAACTAATCCAACAAAAAATACATTCTTCCGTAATAAAAAATAAAATACGCATTCAAGCTGATATAATACACTTATAAATGTATCAGTACTGCACGATATATTTTATGGTTAATTTAACAATAGAAAATTAAGAACAACATTAATAATTACCAATGACCCCATGCGGACTTATCATATATAAAATTACATACAAAAATTACCACTTACCTTGGTAATTGGTTCGGTTTGTAAGTATTCCCTTAACTGCTGATTTAAAGTTACGCGATTCACTCCCCAACGACCTCATTTTCCATGTAAGCACGCACATGTAATGTATTAAGGAGGGGGGAGAAAGGGAATAAATAAGTAAATCCTTCGCAAACAAAATATAAAAGTCCTTTTATTGCATTCCAAAGTCTATGGAATAATTTTATTGATAGCAGTGCACAACAAACATCGTACTTCGGAAAAACGTATATAAACGTCCGTAACATTTATCGCTTTGACAGAGCGAGACGTTTAAATTCCTTAAGCGGTTGAAGTCATATAGTAGTTTTAGTGTCAATTATTGAACTAAATGCATTGCTATTGTATGGGGGGGGGGGTGCGATGAAAATTATTATTAAATATTGGGCCGCAAATGCTGAAACTTTGAGAAGCATTGTACTAGCACATACAATTTTATAATTGAGAGATTTGAACACCTTAAATAAACAAACTATATTGCTAGAATCGAGATGGATTGAATTTATCCGATAAAATTTAATACGATTGGTAGACGCAAAATGCATGACAAAAATGTCAGCATTTTAAATTGGTTTGTTCCAATTGTATTGATATTTCTAAGCATAAACCGCACACTCTGTGAATCATACTTACAGGTATTTCTTAGTGCATCAGCGGACCACAACTGAATAATACACGGCATTTGAATGACAGCCATACAGCCTAGAATAATATAACGTCCAACAAATTTAAACTAGAATATTGATCATTGAATTTGATCTTTTCCTTTATTCACACACAAACTGTGAGATTACGACAGAGTATAAATAGCTAATACAGGTAAAAAAATTGTTTCCAAATATTTGAATGCTGCCACCTTGAAATGCACAAAAATGCAAAATAACAAATCAGAAAACTTTAACATATATTTACATACATAAAAACATATAAGTATTCAAAGACAATATAGAAAGTTGAACATATTATTTTTAATGCTTCATTTCACATTAAATCATTAATAATTCTGATGGGATATATAATATGCTAATTTTCTCCATTTATTTCAAAATTTCTCAAAAGGCACACAATAATTTATTTTTCAAAAAAAGAGTAAATTTTTATAAAATTTTACTGAGTTGAAACTCAGTGGCGCAACATCTCATGACCTACTGTGCCTATCTCAGTTTGCGTGACCTTAGGCGCTAGGGTGCATGTGCAGATGTTTCGGTCTAGTGGTCAGTCTGACGGGAAAGTCCCGGTGGTCAGTTCCCAATCAAGCTTGGTACTCATTTATCGTCCCACTGAAGAGATGAAAGGCTGAGTCGACCGGGCTCAATCCGGGATCCTGTGGCATGGAATCGCGATACCCTACCACTCAGCCATTGGGCTTCATTTAAAAAAAATTAAGTTATTCTTAAATATTAATTATATAGTGCATGCTTCATAGTAAATTTTAAATACACACGCTAAAAATTTGAATATTATTTCTTCTTCAAAAATACACCGATTCTCGAGCGTTAGTGATCTTATAATTTCTTAAGACCATGTACTTGCAAGATAATAAAGATAGATAATAAGAAAAGGTAGATTTTTAAGATATCATACTAACAGTTTAAAATATGCTTGTATTACTATTCTAAGAATTTGTACTTTTTTCTCTGTGAAATAAATAATTTTTTATTACACTTGGATTTCTTAAGTTTCAACAAAAAATATGGAGATTTTTTAACAATACAACAAATAAAAATTGACTACAAAAACATTCACAAAACATGCACTTATTTTTCCGAAGAAAAAATGAATAAAAAAAACTGCCTAAAGTATATGAAATTTAAAATAATATTCTTTGGAGTTTTTTTCTTCCATTTATACTAAAAAATCGTAATAATTAACTCTCTGAATGTCCTCTGAAGGGCTTTCATTTGAGCTAACACTAAACATGCATTTGCAGATATATTTTAAATCATTTGTGTGAATTTCTGAAGCAGTTATCAAATCGTCTGCTTCAATTATGTGATATCTTACAATAATACTGCTCGCGATTTTCCAATCTTTGAACATTTCTACTAATACGAGTAATGAGAATTCTCTGGTAGATAACTTTTGCCAATTTTCATTTAGTTTTCCATCATTGAACAAGTGTGTATTAATATTTTCTCTTAATCAGTACAACAAAATTAAATAAAAGAAATATTCGATTACAGTTAATTTTTGAATCCTACCATTGCTAATATAAGAAACACTTTAAGCCATTATCTTACAACCTTTAATAAATGTATTAAAAATAAGTATTTTCATATTTTAAAATGTTCTGCAATTTATCCATAAGCTATTATTGTATACAAAAAATTAATTAAGAATTTTCGAACATTTAATGCATTATATGAAAAAGACAGGTAACATATTGCAGGCTTTCTTACACACGAATAATATAAATAATTAATTTCAAATCATTGAAATTGATGTAACTTATTATCTACTTAATAATGCAATAATATTTATACACATGAAAACGTAATTCAGAAGTTAGAAACTTGATTGATAAGTAATTTATTTGATTTTAATAGACGAAGCTTACAATAAATCTCTTTATAAGCTAGTCTTTCTTAAGATCTTAAATCTTGCTTCTCCATTGATTCTACGAGATAATCCAGATTTTCTCCTTTTAAGAACTCAAAGTACTTTCCCAGAACATTTTTTGTCTTTTCTTGTATTCCGCAAGAAACAAAAAAAAAAGTTTTACAAAGAAATGTTTCAAGCTTGTCCTCCAAGGTATTATTTCATTTTTTTTCCCCTTAACAATTAAGAATTTTAGGTTTTATGAAGTTGTCGCTATTCAAAAAGGAAAAAATAGTTCAGTTTTAGTTAACGTTTTATAAAACATGAAATCTCTGCAGAAAATAATACAATAAAACCTGTTTTTGTGTGGTAGTAAGGACCACATAAAAAGAAACCGCACAAAAAAATATTCGAAAATTGCACATAAATACTTAGATATAACAAACAACTTCGTCGACAGAAACTGATTATTTTGTTTTTTCCACATAAAAAAGTCGCACTTTGAAGATGCGGTAATTATTTAGGAAATTTATGAGAAAGTACTTCCATAACAAAATAAATAATTAAGTTACAAATGGAAACGTTTTTAAAACATTTAATTTCACATCGTATACATGAAGAAGTTTTTCAAAATGCAAATTCATAGTTCACTGCTACTCGTCGTAATCAAAAGCGCGCATCTTCCTGTCATAAATTAGTTCAAAATAGATTTCGTCACATTTGAAGATACAATTTCAATTGATTTATTTTTTGGCATCATAAAGTAAGTGATATTTTTTTTTACTACGAAGGTCGGTTGGGTTAACTTGCTTGTAAACGTCACAATAAGCAGATTTGCATGATCGAAGCTCTTTTTGTGGAATTTCAAACGCCTTTGGAATTGGTATCTATTTTGAGAAAATGCTTTTCCGATTTGCTATAAACCTGGATTCCAGCTTATATTTTATCCAATCTCAAAGAATCAGGGACTTCTTGTCCGTCTTTACAATTTATCAAAATTGATAATGAAACTGCCATTGATAGTTTCATCTTCAATCAAGTGCAAGCTGTTAGTGCGTTGAGAGAAAGCAACTGTACGTGTAGTGTCGAGAGACTGTTTACAACCAATGGACAGTGCCTTGAAGTGTGTATACAGTTGAATCTCGATAATTCGAAGTTGGAGGAACCAATGAAAAACTTCGAGTTATCAAGAGTTTGAATTATCAAGAGAGTAGGAAAAAGTTCTTTCTTAACCTCTCGAACAGGACTTTTTCACATCCCATCCAAATCTTTTCCGTTCCTCATTGGAAATAAAATCATTTCGCACTTGGTTTCCTTAGACACTGTCCCCAACACCATTGGTTCTTCAAGGTAGAATCCAGTCCGGCTCATGCCCTATTTGTTGCCTTATGATGTAAGTCACGCAAATGAGTCATAACGGCTGAAAATTGGTGCGGCCATTCTATTGTTTTCTTGAAGAAGGAAAACAATAAAAGTGTCTTTTTGCTTGAGGAACCGAAAAACATAAAAATGGGAGGGTGAACAGATGCTCATTAAAGGTGCTACGTTACAGGGGAGACACGCAGAGACAATACAACACAAAACATGCAAGCTCTAACCTGTTTGCTACAGGACTCTGCATAATCAATAGTGAGTATTCGATTAGTCGAGAGTTATATGAGATAACTTTGAATTATCGCGTGTTATAGTCTGGACAAACTCAGATTTTACTTCGAAATATTGAGTGCATCAAAACGTATTATTTTAGTTCGAAATATAAAACGATTTTCTAGGGTCTGAGCATATGTACTTCGAATTAGCAAGAGGTTCGTATTATCGAAGGTTTGAATTAGAGAGAGTCGACTGTATGTTTGTTGATAGAAATCATTAAAGAGGCGCCAAAGCCGTTGAAATTTATATACCTCATAAAAAAAGATCACACTAAAAAATCGCATGAGAAAGGACCGCACAAAATCAAGTTCTACTGTAATAAAGTTTGCAATAAATTAAAAGAAATGGAGTATAAAACAATCTAACCGTAATAATTTAACGGTATATTATAAAAGATTGTTTGAAATTATAAAGAGTTCTTCCATTCTTTTTTTTTATTAAATTTTAAAATAAAATCCTATTTCTGTTGTGCATAAAAATTAAAATTAAGGATATAAATAACAAAATAAATTAGTTTTTAGTAGATTTTTCTAATTTGTAGTGAAGATTCCCCAAAACTATCTCTGCCTTCTCATAATACTATATCTCATCAACAATGACACATTACAGTGATAAAGTTGCTCTTAATACAATAGAGATGTCAAATGTATATGTGAATTCATAAGAGATTTTCATTTTTTTAAGGTATCCGACTACTCGCGACAACTTTTTTTTAAAAAAATGGAGATATGAGGATTTTTTGTTGTTTTTAGATTTGTTTAGTACATTTTAAGAAAAATATGCTAAAATTAAGAAGAGAAAAAGAGATTATTATTACTAAAATGGGAAAAAATGGGTAAAAATTTACAAAAAATAACATAAACGGGCTCATTTTGTACCAAAAGTTCATGAACAATTTTTCAATTCTGATGTGTTGCTAAGTTGTTCATTTTTTAAATACAATAAAATTTTACAAAAACTACAGCTCTTTATCTTAGTTATATGAAATTACTTAAAACAACAGTGATTATATTAACATAAGGGGCTGTAAATTATGTGTAATAAAACAGTAATTCCTAAATCTGAAGGTTAAAACGCTTCTACTATTATACAGAACATACACAGAAAATTTCAGTTAATTATTTTCAAAACTTTTTGAGCAATTGCAGGCCCCGTTTGATCATTTTCAAAAAAATACATTTCGAGTAAAATGCATTTTAAAGTATGACATCTTGCTTAAAGTAATGGCATCTGCTTTTACTGAAACACTTGTAGTTTTTGTTCTAATGAATGGGAAATAATAAGCTTGATATTTTTATTAATCTACCTTAATATTTGATTTATAATGTAGCTATGTGATCAATCATCATTTAAATATCTTTAACAATTCAAAGCCCGAAACGCGCTATCAATATTACTAATACCTGATCGGTAAATATCTTTCCTTACCGTCAGCTTCTCAGTACTTCAATCTCCAGGCAACTCCGTCTATTCATCTTTTCACCTCTATCTTACTCACTAGCGAGAAAACCTATACTATATATAACTGATCTAATCTGCATATCACGGTTTCTTCTTCCAAAAGGGTTGGTTGTTATTGATAGCCCAAAGATTTCCCCAAAGGCTTAGTAGAAAGAAGCGAAAAGATCCGTCATAAGGTGTTCCTATTATTTTGTCTTATACCTGTATGTATTGAACAAGAAAATGAAAAATTATTTCAATTTATTTTTAACTTTTAAAAAGTGATTGTGCTTTTAAATAAAATGTTTTGTCAGAATTTCTCTGATAGATATAAAATGAAAAAAAAATTAATAACGATATATTATCTGAAGCAAGTTATGTGCATTAAGTGTTTATTAACTTCACACTCAGAAACTATAACTACATGCGGGCTTTTAAAATTTTTAATTGAAATAAAACTAAAATGAAAATAAATTAATAGCAAAATTATTCTACTCAGTTATTTTATACGAAAATGAATTTCGTTCAACTTGAAATTTTATTAAAAATGCTAATTCTGCGTAAGGGTTTTAATGTAAATTATTATTTTTTCTTATATGTTAAGGTACTCGACTACCCGAAAATTGTGAATTTTTCCGAGAATCGACAAATTTTTATATGATTTTATTTTATAGACCATACTATTAACTTTACAAAAATAGCAAGTTTATTATTATCCATTCACTAGAACAGAAACTGCAAGTGTTTTAGTAAAGGCATATGCCATTACTTTAAGCAAGGTGTCATACTTTAAAACGCATTTTACTCGAAATGTGTTTGTTTGATAATGCTCAAACGGGACCAGCGATTGCTAAAAAAGTTTTGAAATTAATGAACTAACATTTTTTATGTATGTTCTATATAATACTAGAAGTGTTTTAACTTTCAGATTTATAAATCCTTGTTTTATTACAAAATTTACAGTCCCTGATGTTAGTACAATCACAGTTTTTTAAGCAATTTCATATAATAAAGTGCTCTAATTTTTGTAAAAATTAAAATATTTCTTATCCTGAAGGTCATTACAAACATGAATAACATAGCAACACATCAAAATTGAAAAATTGAAAATCTGTTCATAAAATTTTGGTACAGAATGGGCCACGTTTATGTTAATTTTTGTAAATTTTTACCCATTTTTTCCCATTTTAGTGATAATAATTTCTTTTTCTCTTCTTTATTTTAGCATATTTTTCTTAAAATGTACTAAACAAATCTAAAAACCCTCATATCTCCATTTTTTAAAAAACAAAAGTTGTCGCAAGTAGTCGGATACCTTAATATATATATAATGCGGTAGTTGTATTTTTGAGTATATAATAAGAAAACTTATTTAGAGCGGTTTTCTTGAATGACTGACAGAGTATTCCTTTTCTTCGAATGTTTTGACTTAAGCAATATTTGTTCAATAATTTTCTTTTAATACAGTATCATACATTTAATACAGTATTTTTCAATACGTGTATGAAATCATGTGTTTAAAATATTGGCTGAAAAATATTCAAGCTACAAATTTATTTCCAAATGGTCTACCATTTAAAAAAAAATTGTCTTTACTGAATAAATCCACTTTATCCTCTTTTTCTTCCTTACAATATAACTTGCTTTTTCGCATAATGAAACAAATTGGAATACTTATGTTTCCCGCCTTTTTTATTTCTTTTTATCCTCACCTGAATGTTGGAAGTCATCGACCGGAAGTAATCAATAGAAAAGCAATTAAACTAATTGGTGATCAAATGGATAGAAATTTTTACAGCCATTGCCTTTTCCACTTAAATCCAAAATGTTTTCGTTTCAAATGCGACATTCAAAACTAACGGATAAATAACGTGAAGAAAAAGAAATAATATATCCGCATAGACTCAACGAAATTTCCTACTTGGAACTATTACAGAACTTTTTAGGTAAATCTGGCAACAGACCAAAATTTAGTAATTTTCTTTTGAAATAAACGTGGCAATATAAGAGTTGCCAGATGTTCTTTACTACGTGCATTTAACCAATTAACAGCAAGACATGAAGAATTTTTACCATATGGTGGAACATTCTTCGTGTCTGCCAATGGTATTTGCAACAAAATTACCACTGACTGAAAAACATAACATTGTAGTGTACTCATCATAAAGAATGCTCATTTTTTAACCTTAATAGAAATTAAATTCATGTATTTTCAAACGGAAAAATGTGATAAGTATTTCTTAGGATCTGATGCTTACATGGAATTCAGCTGTGTAGATATTTGTTATTGAGCATAAGCCTGAATATTGCAATAGGATTAATTCCCAAACAAACGGATGAATCACGTGACAACTACAAAAACATCAACATGTGCGATGAGTTAGTATATGAAATTTCCCTGTTTAGACTTTTGACATGGTGTGCCTTAACTTTATCAATTAAAATCAACTTTTTCTATTAGATTTTAGATTTTTTTCTAACATATTTCTTGAGTTGAACAGCAAATCCACAAAAGTAATCCCAAATATGTTCTATAAATTCAGGTCTAGAGACTGAATTGATCATACCACTCGCTCCAAATTGTAATCCTCAGGGTGATCCTCAACAAGCAAAATTCTATGAGGCAGTGCGCGCTATCTGCCGTAAAAATGAATTCTTTAGAAGTAGCATTGGGCAGTATATGGGCAGAAATATCGATCAAGAATCTCGTACCGATATCTCATAGGGCAAAGTTCCTGCAGCGAGCACATGTGCATTCCCTGTTACCACTATGAAAGATCTCTGCATAAACAATTACTCCACCGCCTCTATAACTATGTCTTTCAACAAATGTAGATTGGTTGTAGTTGCAGCATTTCTCAAACTGTGGGGCGCGCCCTTCTAAAGGCCGTGATAACTCTACGAAGGGGGCGCGAGCATATTGGAAAGTCGAAAACAAAAGATTCTTTTTAAAAAATTATTTGTTTACTGAAAGTAAACAAACAAAATACATTTTGACATAATAAGAAATAAATGCATTTTTATGCTGATATAAACAATTATGTATCAGTACTGCACATTGTATTTTATAATTAATTTAGCAATATTAAATTATGAACAAGTTCGACAATTGCCATTGATCCCATAGGTTTGTTATAAATAAAACTATTAAAAAAATTAACATTTATCTTGATAATTTGTACGGTTTATAATCAATCCCTTAAATGACGATTAAAAGATACGTCATTCGCTTCCTAATGCCACCGTTTTCTACAAAGGCGTGCGTATGTGATTATTGGGGAAGAGGGGGAAAAAATGATAGAAAAAGCAATTCCTCTGAAATATAAGTAAATCCTTCTCAAACACACACACTGTCTGGGTCCTTTTATTACATTCCAAAGCCTTCATAATAACTTTATGAGTAACAGTGCACAAAAAAGATCGTACTTCGAAAAGATAAAAGAAACACACTGGCTGAACGAGGCAATTATATACGCCTGTGGCACTTAAAAGGTTAAAGTCGTATTTGTAACTTTAGCCGCAATGTGTATTATTATTGGACTTAATGCATTGTTTTTGTATGGAGGGGGTAGGTGCAAGGAAAGGTATGATTGAATACTGGTCGCAAATGTTGAAAGTTTGAGAAACACTGATCTGTTGCGTCGTTGTTCCCTCCATATCAGTAGAAACCTTAAATTGCTCTCCAGAGTGAATGTAGACTCATCTGTGAAGAATACAGAAGCCCATTGTTGACTGGTTCAGGAAACGTTTTCTTTTGCCAAATGTAAACAGGTACATCTCTGTTGTTGGTTCAGTTCATCGATGCGAAGACATCTGCAATGCGAAGACATCTTCTCACCATAATAGCAGAGATAGTCTACTCTAGGAAACTATTCGTTGCAAATCAACCTACATCAAACCCTGTAACATCTATAGAAAAAATTTTATTCTGTCAAACTGTTTAAATTTTTCTTTGTATAACATAAAGAATGGTTTCTGTCCCGTTGATATTTATATATTTTTCATCCTCCACTTCACGTCCTTTTCTTGCTATTGCACTTAAGCAAAATGAGATGGCCTTAAGCAAGATTTCTTAACTCATACAACACTTTTTGCGGGTGTTTACTATATAGTTAAAAGACTGATTTTGTCTTTGAATAGCAACGGAGAGAATGTCTTGAATTTACTTTCCTATCAACAACATTCAGAAAATACTTAATCGGTGCATGATCCTTAGTACAAAGTTTGTAATTAGCAATCCTACTATCTGAGAATTTTCTATTACATTGTTAAGAAATGGCATAAAGTACGACAGTAAATAATTTTATGTGTTTAGAAAGTACATTCTTACAAAAAAAATTCTATTTCTTGTTACCAAAGTTACTGACACTGTTTCATTGAAATTAAAAAATTAGCGTCAGTGATGTAAAATGTGATATAATATTTCATATGAACAGCTATCGAAAGCACCTAACTAGAATTCCAAGTGGAATATTTTATTTTGAAACATTCTAACTCTTTACGCGATCCATGAGAAGAGTTTGCCTATGCACAATGAATTTAGTCATTTCATTAATGGACACCCTAAATCTCATCATAATATTCTTGGCTTAAAAAAGTTCACACATGTGATGAGTTCAAAAAATTTTTTAAAAATTCATAAATTACTTTTTTAACATGTCTAGAATATGGTGGTAAAGTGATTTTTTAAAATTCGGAGTCGTTATAAAGAAGCAAGTGTTAGAAGAGCAGCTGTTCGGAAAGCCGAGTTGGAGCTCCTATTGTGTACAGTCGGCTTGATACCATTGACTCTTTATGCAAATATCGTTCCTACAAGTATAGACAAGTTTGCAGAGGTTTAAAAGGGGAAATATCTATAGTTATTGAATATTTCGTTGAACTTGTTTTAGTCTTCGCCACCAGGGATCGGCGATTAAGGGTAAGTTAATATTTTCATTGTTTTAATCAGACTTGAAACTTTAAAGGCGTTTTTCTCAAAACTGTGTTTTTCAAACTTTCCTCCGTCATATTTCAATAACGGTTAGACCGAATGACTTCAAATTTATAGGGTAGACTCAGCACATATACACGCACCAAATGGACTACAAGGATTCTAAAATTCAAAATATTTATTTGTATAACAAAAACATAACAGAAAAAACCCCATGAAATTTGAAACTTTGTCTACATAGGTCTACCAAAAATCCAATTTTTCATATTTCCAATTGAGTATAGTCCATTCTGTGCATTTAAGCTTATAAATTAAAACTCCGTTATTTGTTTTTATTTCGGATAAGCCAATCAGCCAGAATCGTGGAGGAAGTGAGCATCCCTTTTTTCGAAACGTTTGTGTTCAGAGCTGTATAACTCATTTTCTATTGGATATTTTTGGCTAAATATTTATACCTACTCTTTAAAAATATATATAAATAAATGAGAGAAAACTTAAAGTTTTATTTTTTTTACTTGTCGTCAAAAACAATTCTCTAAAAAGGCTTAAAAAACAAGCCGTCACATTGGTGAACCCCCTTAAAACAAAGCTGTTGGTAATATGTTTCCAGTAGAGTTCAATAAATGTTTTATCCTAAAATTTCCTCAAGTGTTTTTAAATCTAAGTTCTCATTTTTTTTAAATTTGTATTGTTCAACCTTGAACCAATCATCTTATATTTGTGTTTCTCTACACTAGTTCATTGGCCATAAATGTATACTGATATCATCGCTTACAAATTTTTGTAATGCTAGGCATCTCTATTTTCTTACTTTGAGACAAACTTCGTGTTAATACCTACTTTTCTTACGTAACAGATTTTGATTCCTTGTCAATTTAGCTCCTTGTTGTACTTTGAAGTATTCACATTGTAAATCATTTCTCATTTCTCAAATTTAAGGTAAACGGTCAATCATCAAACTAATAAAATGTTCAACTTAAATTGCATGGTAAAAAATATCATTCTTGAGAAGTGATATAGCGCATCAGCATATCTATTAATTTGCTTTATTTAGTATTGATAGAAATTATTTTTGCAATGTTCTTAGACATATTAAAATAGAAGAGTGCATTAAATATTTAAATTCGAAAAATAAACATAATTTGAACTACAGTTGTTTTTATTAACTTATAATGATTTTAAGATATAAGCATTCAAACTTTTTTTATATATACAGCTTCTAAAATCCTATAATGTGTGTATCTCAATATAATCTATGTTTTTTAAAAATATACAGACAGCATTTATGATTTTATTAAAATCATGTATCCATATGATTTTAGGACAAAAAGACGGAGTGTTTTCTTTTATATTAAAGATCTAGTTATTACATTCTGGCTTCATGCAACTGAAAAATTATGCGTTGAAAAATAATTTAACAAACATTATGTCATTAAAAATATCAGATGATACCATTTTTCATCTTTTTTACATCACTGTCTATATCGACATCACACAACCACGCAATCTTTTACCTATTTATTTTTACTTATCTTTTCTTTTACTTTAATTTTCCTTTTTTTATCTGAAATTTCTCTTTTTTTCTCTTTGTTGTAAGTCTTGGAATATTTCCAACCATCCATATCAGTCTGTATACGCAGCATTTAGTATTATATGTAACAAAAAGGTTAATAAAATTAAAAAATATAAGTCAAAAAGTAATATTTATAGCATTACATGTTTCTAATTGAAAGGCTTACAGATGTTATAAAAATTAAAAGCCTTCTTAAATGCAATTTTTTCCAACATTTTCTAATTTAATCCTGATAATGTCTTTTTAGACTTTGAAATTCGTTGATCGGTGGAGTTCATTCTCCATAAATATTGATAAATAAATTGCAAGAATCAAATTTTATGAATAGAGAAAAAATTTATTGACAGATACGCAAACACAACAGTACTAAGGCTGAAACAAATACTTATTTGAAATATTTCATTATTTATTTAAAATTTAAGCAAGTTTTTAGAGATGTAAAAGTTCTGTAGAATTGCTGCAACTAATATAATTATATGCAAACTATCATAAATACTACAATAAATATTTAATAAAACTCAAAATTTCGTGAAAAATCAAATAAAAATATGAGGTTTATTAATATGATTTATAGTTCATTCCTTCCTTATTGGCTCGACAACCCAGGGTGGGCCTTGGCCTTCGCAAGAAGCCTCTTCCAGGCCAGCCTTCTTCCTCTAGTGTTCTTCAATTCTTAGTTCTAAAAACTAGGTGATCTTTTTCTAGGCCATCAATAAATATGAAATTTGGCCTGCGCTTTTTTCCTGTGCCAATTGGTTGGGTATTGAAGACTTTTTTAGTGGTACAGTCTTCATCCATTCTGACAACGTGACCTGCCCATTTAATTCGTTGTACTTTGATGAAGTTAATAATCTCAGATTCTTTATATGAGTGATTGATTTCTAAATTTGATCTTCTTCGCCATGTTCCATTTTCCTGAATTCCTCAAAAAAATAAATCTTAAAATCTTCCTTTCGTAGATACTTATCAAGTTCTCATTTGTTAGACACATGAATCTAGCTTCACATGCATAAGTTAATACTGATCTTAAAAGACTTTTATACTATAGAAACATTGTTTTTGTTTTGATTATAAATTCGATTTCATATATTTTCGTATTCCATTAAGACATCTTTAATTATAGTTCAGAATAAATGAAACAAATATATCAAAGACATTATTTACAAATGTGTGTGGATCACTTATAAACGAAGCTTTTTTTTATTAGTGACAGACTATTTTCCAGAAATGTTCGGAACTTTCCAGGGAACTAAGAAATTATTTCCAAGCAAATGATTTTAAGGAGATTTTTTTTTTATTTCTTCAATTAAAAGGGACGTGTTATTGGACTTACCATTACGATTTATAAACTCATTAGATCAGTGTGGAAACCAAAAGTATTTTCAAAAGAGAATATCTCCTGATATATAGGAAGGAATTAATGGCATGACATTTTGAATTTATGCGTTTCAGGACACAAAAATCAAAATATATAAAAAAAACTCAATACATTACATTTCACTTTTTTCGTAACTGCATTTGATAATTCATATTTTTTTTTGTTATATTTTTTTCAACTTTGTGCTTTTAAAATTGAAAAACATTTATTTATCGTTTGAAATTTAAGCTTTGAAAATTGTTGAATAAAAATGTTTTCATTGTCACAGACACAAATATTTCAGACATTCGTTTAAAATTAAAACATCCATTTTGAATTCCCGTAAATCTAAAAGTAACACCCAATTGATATGAAATGTAATTTTTTTTTTCATTACGAGAAATCAGACACGAAAGAAAAACAGCATCGGATTCGAAGTATTGGCAGATGCTCCCCAGAAGGAAATTTTTTTTTCTACATTGCTGGCCACACAAAGTACAACACCCTGAAGGAAGCATGCAAACCATGTGAAATTTACAAAATGCGTTGGTGGCAATGAAATATTCAAATCAGCATAATAAAACAGATGCACATCACGAGTACTGTATAAAGGTAGAACAAATTGGCAATTTGAAGTACGGTAATTGGGAATTTTTTTTGCGTCAGCTGTTTACCTAAGCCTCGTGGAAAGTATCGAGCGTCTTTTGACCAAGTTTCTTAATTCGACCGAGGAAGAATAGTAGCCTATAGGAATTGCGGATTTTCCTTCAGAGAAATCGGTCAACGAGTTAGATGAAACCAAGCAAATGTGATGTGGATCTGTCAATGCTGGATGCAGGAGGAAACGACGGGGCCGATTGCACCCACCTCGTTGCACCACTGCCCGTAATGACAAGAGGATTTGGCATATGGCAGTGACGGATCGCGGAGCCACATCACGAACCATAGCACAACAGATTCAGTCTGTTACGCATCATTCGGTGACCGCTCGTACCATTCGACGCCGTTTGTAGCGGAGTGGAATGTCCGCAAGGCGTCTATTGCTTCTTTTACCCTTGAGTGGAAACCACATGCGTTTGCGCCTCCAATGGTGCGATGAACGGTGGACATGGACAACGGAATTAAGCGACATTGTGTTTATTGACGAATCCCGCTTCTGCTTACAACATCACGATGGTCGGATTTGAGTTTGGAGACACCGTGGTGACAGGCTGTTGAACTTTCGCGGTATGTATCATCCCTTTGGTCCTGCTACCGGTATCATGGTTTGAGGTGGTATTAGATTTCACTGCCACGCCCTTCTGGTATGCATTGCCAATACACTGAACAGATAGAGCTACATCTCCGAGTTGTTGGTGTATATGGTTCTCTCATATATTCAACGCTTACCATCAGACATATTCCAACAGGATAATGCGCAACCACACGTGGCACGCAATATTCTTCTTTACCCATCAGATAGAATTGCTTCCTTGGTCTGCTTGTTCTCCCGATCTATCGCCAATCGAAAACGTGGGGTCCATGCTTGCACAACGACTGGCCTGCGAAACACCATCTGTTGCTACACCAGATTAACTTTCGCAACATGGGGAAGACGCATTGACTGGTGTACCCCAAGAATACATCCAAAGCCTCTTTGATTCTATGCCGAGGGGTGTGATAGTGGTTATAGCCAACAATGGCGGCAACACTAACTACTGATTTTGTCATCATCCACACGTCACAAGAGGATATAATTTTAATCATTTGATCTTTGTACAACATGTTATCTACCAAATAAATTTCGCTGTGATATCTCTGGTCCTTCTTGGGGTTGCATTTTGTGTGGCCAGCATTGTACTTCTTACATCTGATAATTGAAACCAATGTTTGAAAATTCTTCTTAGTGGCTACTTTGAAATAGAAAAGAATAAAATCTATGTTTTTCATCAAACAAATAAACACAATGAATATCAATAATATAACAATTCTGAAAAGTTTTACAATGTTTAAACTTTTTCAAATCAAATGCAAAGCATGATATATCATTTTAACTGAAGTCAAAAGTAAACTACAGCAAGGGTAAATAAGAAGTAGACATTTTACAGCTCATTAAGTACAAAAAGGTATATTTAATAGAAAAGAGAAATGAAGGTACAGAGTATACTTAAAATTATCTTTTCTGGTATCTTAATAAACAGATATTTGATATACAGTAAACATATAAAAAAAGTTAAGCTAAAACATAACTATAGATAAATTTAAAACATTACAAGAATAAATATCCATTAATAGCTTATGAAAACTATATTTTCAGTGCAAAGTTTAAAAACAAAAGTACTTAAATACAAAAAAAAAATTACGAGTTTTACTATGAAATGAAATTGAACGTTTTGTTATTATCTTAAAACCTATTCCCTTATCGTTGTAAAACTGCAATTATTTTATTCTTCTATTTTAAAAACCATTTCTTTGAGATTTATTTGTCATATACACACATGATGTTGAAGGATAATTCTTTATAAAGATGTTCTTTTTCTTCTTTCATGAAATATTTCTTGAGTTACTATATAATGGTTTTATGTACAAAAAGATTATATTAGCTAATATGAATATAAACACAATTGCATTTTCAAACATATTTTGCAATAAATTTACCAATCTAGCGTTTCTTACTCTTTTGATCTATTAATATAACTATTATTACTTTTTTTAAAAAGCTTTAGTTTTATATTTTTAAAAGTTAGACTAAAGAGCTCATAAAAACTAATTATTGTTTCCACGTGCACTTTTTAAGGATAAGAATTATAAAAATTCTTAATCTTATTAATACATTTACAAAATAGTTTTTTCACTTTCATGATTCAGTAAAAAAGGATAACCATATATTCCGGTATGTAACGTGCAATTTTAACACAAAAAAATAAAATCATAATTTACGGGTGAGCGTTACAGTCCGGATTTAAAAATGATAAATTCAAACATAAAGAGAAGATGGGCATAAAAAAGATTATATTTCTGTATATATCTTAATAATGTTTATTTACTTGAAATGACAAGCTGTATCAAATTTGATAACATGAAAAGTTCGTCCTTATCGTCTTCCATTACATTTTAAGGCACATCATCGAATTCTGTTTCACCTTCACTAATTCAAATACAAATAATTATCTTCCGTTCTATCTAGATTGTTAGATATACTACACATACAAAGAACTTTTGAATTATGTCAGATTTAACTTGTCCTGTCCTGCTTTTATTATCTACAATATCACACACTATTTCAAGACTGGTATGATGTATTTGGCCTCCTTTTGTAAATGTATTTTTAAATTCTAACATCCACATCCTTCTAACACCTCCTTTCTTACACTTTACACTTAATTCTAGAAGTATATCGTTGTTCAAAAGGCTAAGTAATAGAACAAATAACTTCTAAAGATGAGTGCATTGCACTAGTACAATTCGGATTTCTTCGTAAGAAAATGTATGCGTTATACGGGGAATATACCTAAAAATTAAAACATGCAGCTCGAAAGTATAGGTGCAGGTATTACGCCGATATATATAGTAAGCATTCTGAATGTATAATCATTTCCTAAGTCTAATTTTTAAACACTTTTTCATCTTTAACATCCACATATTTTCTAACAACTGATATATCTCTCTTTAAAGTTTTAGCTCTAGAAATACACCATTTCTCAAAGGTCTCGGATGATACTTCAAAAATATGACTTTAAAAAATGAGAACATTCCACACGTATATTTTTGTTCTCAGCTAAAAAAAAAAAAAAAAGATGCGCGTTATACGGCGAATACACCTAAAAGTTTAAAAAAGGCAGTTTGAAAGTGAGAGGCGCGTAATACGGCGAAATTTACGGTAAATATACTGAATATACAATAACGTGATTCAATAAATTCTGTTATTGCACCCTCTATATCGCATTTACGGCAATAAAAATAAAATTATAAGCATAGAAGAAAATGCTTGAGATTTATACGCATAAAATAACAAAAATGGATAACAAATATATAAAGTTCTTCATGTAAGATTTATAATAAGAATACCATACGTTATAAAAGAACCAAAAGCAGTGAGAATGAAGCTTCTTTTTATTGAAATCAATCCTCCAATTGACATGTAAATAATTTTTTGTTTTTCTATTCTTTGCAGCAAAAACAATATTTTTCTGTTTCTCCAATCGTACGATTCTATGTTATCGATAAGAAATCCTACATTTTCTCTTATTTCAATTAAAGAATCTGAAACTTTGCAACAGCAGATTGTTTGTGCAACCATCATGCTCCAGCCGAATGCGAAATTAATTGCAACATCATGCAAGGAAGAGAACGAAGATGATTTAAAAATAAGAATTTCGAACAAAATGTCTAATGAAATGAGGACATTTGTACTAACCGATATCAAGAGTGGAAATGATAAGACACTCTTTGCATCGTTTACTATTTTAACACTAATGAAATATCTTCTTAGCAAATTATACACTTTTTGAGAGTCGGTAACTCGATTTATGCTTCGCAACTCTTCACTATATAGTTTTAGAACTTTCTCGCAACAAATAACAATAAAACACATCAGATAAATACAAAAACCAGGACAAAAAATACAAGTAATGCTGAAAGTAGAAAATGTAAAAAAATTTGCAAAACTTCGGAATTCCAAATTTTGCAATTGGTAAATTCCCATTGCAAGGTAGAAAAAGAAAATAACAGTGACAATTACGACAATTATTTTCATAACAATTGGGGTTATATTCTTAGATATTTTTTCAATAGAATCGTGACTATAATGCTGCATATCACTTTTGAATTTCGATACAATCTCTTGTATCTTCTTATGCCTTCTCCTTAAGGAATGCCACAAAATTACTGATAAAGTACTTTCTAGATCGTACACCAATATTATCTTGATATGATCCCCATAATCGCCAACTTTGATCATATAAACCAAAATTGTAAGAAATTGCAAAGTAAAGGATAAGTGAAAAATACTGAGCCATAAATACGATACACACTTCAAAAAGGGTCTTGATGAATTTTTACAAATGTTAATACCCCAAAAACTTGAAATTATTGACGTAAAACTAAAAAGATTTAGTTTCTTAAGACGATTCATATTTTTTTGCGTGAATTTTTTTTTTTTAAATTAATTTGGGACAAAAATTTTCGAAATTTTTAAGCAGTTTTTGTTTAACACTGTTTTGAAATAGTTTTTTTAACGTAATTTAACTATCCTTATTGAGTAATTTTCACTTTTTTTTTTACAAATTATATAATGTATTCATTTGTACATAAATTGAAATAAAAAATAGTAGAATATGTGGCATCAAATAACAAATCAGAAAAATGAATCCTTATAGTATAATCTGCGAAAATACAAAATCTCAACTTTTTTTTCAAAGAAACTGTAATTTAATCCACAATTTGTAACAACTCAACTCTTTCAAGCATTACCTACTGCGAAAGAATTTTCATTGCTTTCTAAGCAGTTCTTATTGTTGAATGTCTTGGGCGAGCTTCTTTCTCTTCTAATATTATTTACATCGAGACAGAAACGTTTTAAAGAAGTTTGAAAAAATTATCAATGCAAGAAGATGCTATATAAAAAGATTTGCTTAAATTTTCTATTTTATGCTAATTTTTATCAATAAATGAATAATCAACAATGCTTCAATTGGAAGCAATCAGTGCTGAATCAACAGTTTTTACTTTTCTTGTAAGACAGGATTCTTGGTATATTATGGCGTATTAATTATTAAAATTGTAGCATAAAGTGAGGTTTAATTATTTCACTTCATTTATAAAATAACAAGCGTTTTCAAAACAGTCCAATAGTAACTATAAATCTTCATAAATTTTTTTCTATATTATATAAACATTCTCAAATAAATTCATTATAAGTACTGCAGAAAGCTGGAAACATATTTAAAGTTTTCAGGTCCACAAGTGATTAAAACTAACTTGAATGTAACACAAATGCTTTAATCATTTCATCAATCAAAATACAACATATTCTATGTAGTTTAAAAAATGTTATCAGGTCATTTCACGCAATAAAATGTTCGGAAATTAATCTTCAAAAGAAAATATATTTTAGATTCGGTACCAGTTCAAAATTAGATTTAATATAATTGATATTTTTCCATAGCAACATCATACAACTTTTCTATTAAGTTTGCATTCATCGAAGCCAAAAACTATAACATAATGTACCTAATCTTATCTAACAAGGAATATTGTACATAACATTTTCTCGGTATAAAATTAAAAATGCACGCACGCCCTTAGAAATTGGATGTTTACATCAAAATAAAAAATAAAAAGGTAACTGTTCCGTGACATATTTATATAATCTGATCATTTTCTAGCAATAGAAAAATGAAACTAAAATTTGAAATGTTCAAGAAATACGAATAAATTTTTAGGACGTATAAACTTTTGCCTTTTCTTCTTCTAAAAGAAAGAAATATTCGTTGATGTTTTGTAACGGTAACATAATTTCAATTTTCAAGTGATGATTAGTTTTATCGTCCTTTGTTTTCAGTTTGCATTAACATATAAATTGAAAATACCAGATTTACTATTCGATCTAAAACTACTATATTATAGAGAAAATCCAACTTTTGTAAATTATAGTAATTTAGTGAATAATATTTATGAAAAGGATTTGGTTACTCCAGTGCTTCTCAAACTTTCAACAATGGTGACCCAATTTTCAATCATAATTTTTATCACTCCTTCCCCCTTATACATTAATAATGTATTGAATGTAATAATAATGCATTTGGCGCTAAAGCTACAATATGACCTTAATTATAAATCGTACAAATTAACAAGATAAGATTAAATTTGGCATGTATTACTTTTAAGTAATATGTATTTTACTTTTAAGTAATAGGATAATTATTATGTTATTTTTCTTTCTCTAATTTTTAAATTGGAACAGATTGCAAAATGACAAATAATTAATGATTTATTTCTTTCATCATTCATTTCTAAAAGTACAAATGTCATTAGAAAAATAAGTCTAATCTATGTTGCTCTCTCTATCATATCCATCACATCTGGCATTCTAGCGAACGTTTGTCTGAGTCTGGGCAAACTATAGGACGTCTGAGCAAAACATGTAAAAATGTAGTACCTCATACAATTCTAGTCAGTTTTGGTCAAGTCGATATTTCTAGTACCGAAATCATCTTGAATGCACATTTTATAATTTACACGTAAGTTGTAAATCAGGGTATTAAGTATTTACGGAAGTAGATTAAAACAAAATCACAGGTACATTTTTAAGGCGATATGGTATCATTTTCACAATTTTTTTTTTAATATTTGATATTTGGTTTTAATTGTATTTTATAAAGGTTAATATTTCGTAAAAATTCCATATAAACAAATTTTAATTTGTTGCAAAATGTTTGTAAAATTTAAAATTTTTGAACTTTTTAAACATTTTTTTAATTCCTAAGGCTTTTTTAAATATGTCTCTTTTCTTTCAAAAATTTTTCCCAATTACTTTATAATTTACTACATAACACTGTATATGGGTTTGTTTCTGCTGCTGCTCTCTAATTTTTTTATTAATTTTTTTATAGTTAAACTTTTAAAATTCTCAAAAAAACATTAATTTTGATTTTGAAATTTTTTAGAAGAAGTACCAAACATGTTAGAACTAATTCTATGCACAGTTTTACAAAATATATATTTCACAAGATGTATAAAAAGTTTAATTTCAAATCCATACTTCAATTATCACAAAAGCCATAGGGTTTTGAATTATAGTATATGTACAAAAGTTCAACATGGAGAAAAATAAGTTTGAAGTTTTTAATCCATGAATAGCATGATATAAAATGCATCGAATAGTCTGAAACTTTTATGAAATATTAATTAGCTTAATTAAAACTGCTTAACATAAAAAATTGCACAAATGTAGAACAATTAAACAGTATAGTGCCATAATGAATATACAGAAGAAAATGAGTAAACGATCAATGTTTCATAAACTTTTATCTTAATAAATATTTTAAAAAATAAATACACACACTTCAGAGCTAATTCCCTGCTAAAAGCTAATGCACAAGATGTACAAAAGATTTTTATGCCTTTATTCTATTTTTCCATGATTTTAAAAGCCTTCGCATGTTAAATATTGTACATGAATGAAAGCAAAATCAAATAACAATTTAAAGGTAAAATATATCAAAATCTAAGAACTGCATCTGAGCCATTGTTTAAATAAATATCTTAAAATATTTTAATAATAATAGTGTTGAATTTCACACACAATGGATATATATATATATATATATCACCAAAAACAAATATATAAAAATGGGAGAGTTTTGCTATTCTTGCGAATTAGATTTTTAATTATCTGAGTTATCAAAGTGAGATTTAGTACTTGTGCTTTGGGAGAATCCGTTTTGAAGTTTTAATTTCATTCATAATAATATCATAAAAATCACGCACAACTTTTAAATCTTGGCCAAATCCATTTGCTTCCCCCCCCCCCCAATAAACAATACGCAAACTAGAATTTTTGCATGAATTGCACAATTCTTTCTTGAAATTATTTGTTACTGCATATATAATTCTACATATGTCAGTCTCATTTACACGCGCTAAAAAAATAATTAATTAATTTTTTATCAGGCCCTTTTCTAGCAGATAATCTGAGATGTGGGCGTGGTAGTTGCTGTCCAGCATCAAATATTGCTCCAAAAATTGGGAAAAAATGCAGGTAAGGCTTTGAAATTTTCCAGGCGTGTTTATAAAGATTCGAGGTATCAAATAAGCCAATAAAAAATTGGGATATGTTTGATGATTTTTTTGGGTATCATATCACCTTAAAGCTATATCACTTAGATATCATGAACTTAAAAATATAATACAGGGTTATTCATAATTCTCTCCAGTGTTTGGGAGTTCTGTAGTAAAAAACAAATACCATTACTGCAAACCAGAATATATGAATGAATACGGTATAAAATCCAGTTTTATTTACATATCTTACAGGTTTTCTATGTTTGATCCCTTAGTCACACTGTTTACATTCGGGGTGGGCATTACGTCAATCGCCATCGACCCGTGGACCGCTAAGACATTATGTGGTGACCTCCTGAAGATTTTAGCAGTTATTAATTATATACGGAAAATTCAAGGTTGGTGAACAGTACGCAGACTAAACCTTCTACTGACTATAACAACAAAAACTAACTTTAGATAAAAATGTTTTATTTTTTAAATTTATTTTGAATTGTTTCATAATAAATGTATCATTTTATATAGTTATATCTGGGGCTATTATTATTAAGTTTGTATCTTGCGTTTTTCTTTAAACGCGGTTTTAAAAGTGTTGTTTTTTTATTTTAGTTCTGTAGGTAAGCACATATTCCGTTATAATAATAAACTTTTTCTCACTTCACACACATACTACACCTACGACATTGGGCAGTAGTGTACACAAGATTTTTTAAAGGGAAGGGGATTGGAGGTTGAAAATCTACCATTCTCGTATCATATCCAATACGCAGCCAAACATATTCTTTTGAATTTGTCGATTGTCGGGAACAAAAAAACAGTAAAAAATAAATTACTGAATAAATAATTAACATTAATTTAAAAAAGTTACTAATATCAAATACTTAATTACATTTTACATACTATATACATGGGATTATAATGAATCAGAAAAGAATGAAGGGTTATGAGGGAGGGTCCGAACCCGTAGACCTCTCCCCGCTCTTGTAAACGCCAACGACACTGGGTGGATCACAACTCCTTGAAAAAATTAGAAGTAGCCCGCACCCTGGAAAAGTCTGCCCATCCCTGGTTTACATCAATGCTATAGTTCAGTTCCTGTCTCATATTAGTCCATATGGTATTATCAACGTTATAGACAGCATGCGTTATGCTTTCATGCACTCCTGCTACATCAAAGGGGCAAAGGAGGAATGAAAATTTGATCTTATGCAAAAGACCAGGTTTTTGGATAACACGCGCTGTCAATAAAGTTGATAGTACCATGTGGACTAAAGTGTCGCGGGAACTGGACTATCACATTCATTTAGGTCGTGTGACCAAGTGTTTATATAAAAGTATCCAAAAGCAATGGCTTATTATTAGTCAGACAGAATTACAGAATGAAATGTCGACATCAATATCTATCCACCAATGGAAAAGAACTTTAAAGGAGACAGGAACTTTGGTATCTCAAACTGGCAAGTATCCTTAAGTTTTCGTCATGGAAGACACTGTTGATCGTGTGAGGGATTCATTTTGAGGAATCCAGATAAGTCTATTAGGAAAGCCAGTGACGACATTCCATTCCATTCTGTTCAAACACGTCACTGTACATGCGTAACTGTGTAATACCTGTCGGTTCCTGCTTGCCTCTGAAACCCCTTGTCTACCTATAAACCCGGCTAGGTGAGTGGAAGAAACTGAATGATCCACAGACATAATTTCAATCTAATTAATTTATTGTTACCAAATATCAATCAGACACAATAACAATCTAATTAAGATAGACGATTAAATAGTAGAGCGCGGAGGTGAGATTCTATAACACGGGGATTCTACTACGGACCCTCAACTAAATCTAAGATTGCTTAAATACGCTCAATATAAACTACGTCGCACACTAATAAGCTAACTTCTAATTAAACAAGCTCACGATACCTGTACTTTTTATGCAGCGGAACCTACACTTGAATCTTGCAGGTGCTCTTTATCGGGATTAATCAATGTCGTTGGATCCACTGGTGTAATCCGTTTTCCTAGACAACTAACTCCAAGACCTCTTAATAATTCCACTATCTCTTTCAATCTTCAACTAACAAACTAACTCGCAAACTCTTTGCTAACTCCTACTTGCCAACTCCAACGTGCCAACTCACAAACTCGCGAAAACATAATTTATATAATATACTTCATTTACATAATCACGCTTTCTTGTCGGCGAAAGTTGGTTGATTTAAAATATTTTTCCCCAGAAGAGTCCCCAAGGTATTAGTACAGTCGCGGATAGATCCGTCACAACTGATTTAAATTCCTCTAACCAAAGTACGCACAGCATCTTTTACTGTCGCTTCAATCTTTACTAATAAAGTCAGTGTAACTAGTTTATCGTCTACGATTGCCGAATAATGCACGCACGTGCGGCCGATCGGACTACACCTAAAAATTCTCAGAGAGTTTTCCATTCCAAGGATGAACAATTTATTACATCCTGATGGGTAGTTCCGTTTCAATAAGCCATTACTTTTGGATACTTTTAGCCCGGACACACTGTATATAGTCATATAACATCTTGAAATACCCAAAGCAAGGGGTGGGAGGGGTAACAGCTAGTAAAATCAGATATGAATCAATTGTTTGTGCATTAAAAATATATTCAGGCTATATTCGGGGAAAACTTATTACAAGTAGCTTCAAATGAAAAAGGATTAATCACGGAAGATATCCCTTATGGTTTATGTCGCATAAAATTACATTTGTTCTATCTCCATCCACAAATATTCTCGATAACTTTTTTAGATTTTTCAAATATCAAATTATCTCTAAGAGCCTTATCATGTCTCATTATACCTAAGCGTTGACAATAAATCCAAAGGTAAAAACAGTATTCGTTAGCTATTTAAGAAGATCGATAAAAGCACTGAAGAATGTAGAAAGATTCAGAGAAAACCCAATATCTCTCTCTCATTAGATAAAGTTTCTCCAAACACTTTTTATAATAAACGAACAATTTCTGTAATAATTATTATAAATGACAATCGTTTCCTTCAGATCATATTTGGCTCCAGTCCAGTATCGAATTTTGTAATTTCTACGTAAGATTTTTTTTTTCCAGTGAAGAAAAGCATTTATTCTGGGACATTTTAATTTATTATTTTCGTAAAGTTAATTGAAAAGAATATTGAAATGAATCGTATTCTTGTATCAAGATTTTTCTAGAGAATTAACTATGTATTTTTTTTACAGAATTGTGCAAACTTTTGAATTAAAGAAAGATTTAAAGCGGATGCTTTATTAATGACTTTTTGTTTATATTAATGATGAAAATAGCTGAATTAAAAAATGCAAATTGTGTGGACAAAATTTTAATATATTGAGTAAGTATAATTTAAAAAGCCATGTAACGAAAATTATGACAAATATCACACACGTTTAAATTTTCATAAAGTTAATTTTTGCTAAATCTAATTCAAAAGTTATTATAATTTAATGTTTTGCAATATGCTTTTTTTTTGGGGGGGGGATAAAAGTATTCTTAAATAACTCTTTATTTTCACATACTAAAAGAAATAATTTTTATTGAAATAAATAATCATTCCTTCGATTTTTATTGTGTGTGTGTGTGTGTGGTGTGTGTGTGTGTGTGTGTGGTGTGTGTGTGTGTGTGTGGTGTGTGTGTGTGGTGTGTGTGTGGTGTGTGTGTGTGTGTGTGTGTGTGTGTGTGTGTGTGTGTGTGTGGTGTGTGTGTGTGTGTGTGTGTGTGTGTGTGTGTGTGTGTGTGTGTGTGTGTGTGTGTGTGTGTGTGTGTGTGTGTGGTGTGTGTGTGTGTGTGTGTGTGTGTGTGTGTGTGTGTCAATTTCGAAGAAAAAAATAGTTGGTTTCTAAGCTGAAATTTAATATGGTGCATCTATCACTAAAGGGCCAAACTGTGACGTCACATGATAAATGCAGTCACGTGTTTCCAGCCAATCAACTCATGCTTCTCACGGATGACAACTTTGTTTTTTTTGCAAAAACTGTCTTAAGAGTGCATAGCTGTTGATAATCATTAAGAGCTTGGTTAATCATTTGATTATAAAAGTTCCTGAGTAATACAAGAACTTTTTAATTGAAAAAACGTTTCTTAATACTTTTCTCAAAAAAATCAAGGGAACAAGTAAGAAAGTGAAGAAAAACGTTTGCGCAAAAGCCACGTATGTATGGGCAGAAAATGTATTTTCTGCCCACTTGTACACCTGTACTCTTCAAAACGCAATACAGCAAAGAAGCAAGAAACAATTGTATGGGCAGTTTAATTCTTTGTAATGGTATAAAGAACAAGAAATAATACTTCAGGGCAACAATTTGGTTGCATTTAAATTACAAACAAGATATCAATCATTGGCATGGCCAAGTAATTTTAGCGCGTTTTTCACTTGTTGTATTTTACAATAATGCAACTAATGAACTTTTTACTAACAGAAAGTAGTGTACTGTACCACTCCTCTAAATGTACTACTATTGAGCTGAAAAGAAATAATGTACTACGTGATTACATTTATCATGTGATCGTTGTATTAAAGAGCCAAATTATTAAAAATGGTCCTGTACAATGAATATCAATAATAAGAGTTTTCAAAAGAATTATGCAAATCTTTCTTTTAAAAAATTAGAGTAGATTTAGAAAGCTACAACTTAAAACACGACCGAATACGCTTGAAAATAGACAGTAATTAAAGCTTTTGATGGAATTTTAGCGGTAAATAACAAGAAGCAGGGCAAAATTTAATTCATTAATATAGATGAAATAATGAACAGCCAATGTTAATGAATTCATTAAATTTTTTCGCTTGATTCTGAAATTAATCCTGAAAGATTAGAAGACATTTTCTCAAAAATAATTTTAAAAAATGAATTATTAAATTTTAGAGATTGTATATAGTTAAATTATATATTCATTTATATCAATAGAAGAATAAAACGCGTATTATGTATAATCATCGAATGTAATTAAATCCATGTGAAATTATTTCTAGGATATTTTATAATTACAACTCCACAGTGAATGAAGATTGAATATATTTTTAAAGTTTCATAACCTTTCAATATTACTCCTATTAAAAATGTAATAACATTAAATTGAAAGAGATTTGTAAAAATTCATCTTTATGCTAGAAATTGTATCAAATAACCTTACATCTCACAATAATAATATTAATTAGAAAGAAAGCTATTAGATATTTGTATATATAAATTTATTACATTTAAATAGCTAGTTGAAGATAAATTTATTTGAATAACCTATGATTGTATAAAATCGAAAATCTTTTTGTGTTTCATTTGAAACTTTGTGAAATAACTTTTATATTTTTTTTTATTTAATTTTCTTTCTGCTAAATTTGAACATTTTTTATGTTAAATATTTGATGTACTCTTTAAGATCTAATATTATTAAAAATCAAAAAGTTGCCAAAATTCTCTGAAAATTACTTTTAAGTTTTGTTGTGTTTAATTTTATTATTCTTATTCATATTTTCATCTGAAGATTTCCTTATTAAGAATGTGTTTTGTTATGGATGAAAGAAGCAGGAAAAAGTACACAAATAGCACAAACTTTCTGCTGTATGAATTACTCGGTTTCCGCGGTATCTCCTCCTCATGTTGGTAGAGGTAAAGATAATGCACATTATTAGTTTGATTCCTAGAGGGATTCGAACGCAGCAGGAATGAAGAAGGCATTGAATAGAATTCGAAATGATTACTATATAAAATTTGTAATAATTTACTTTTATTAAGTTTCACAGTAGATGTTGCAAGAAATCAATCAAAATTTTTGCTACATCAAAAGGGTTCTATAAATTCTGATGATAGGAAAATTTTACATATCTTTGCTTCTCCATTTATTTATAGAACGTCGTACACAAGTGGTGATTTTTCTATTTTTATAAACACGTCTTCACTCAAAAAAAAAAAAAAAGTTCTCAAAATAAGCAGAATAGCCTATATTTTCATTTTAATAATTAAATTGGACGCGATATTGCAACTACACGAACACGCAGAACATAAAATTAACAAAAATGTAGAATACTTTTATTTAACTGAACCTAACATTACTGCAGTGAATTCGAAGACATACTTTTTACAAATACATTATCAAAAATGCGCATGCGTGAAGAGTTGTCATTCATTGGTGGTAAGAAAGTGTTTCCAGACACAACACTAAAAATGAACACGCGACATGAAAACAAGACAAGCAGAAGGGTAAGAATCCATTTGTACTAATCTGAATGAGATGCAAACCCTCGGACTTTACAAAATGTAAATCCACCTTAATCTTGAGCCGTAAAATTGGCTGCGACAGTATGGTCCCGACATGAATTTTTATAGAAATATCGTCAACAAGTATGTGCTACATATTATTAGTCACCCGTCCAGTATTGTAGTTAGTAACCCAGACTGCTGTACCATTGATCCTAGGTTCGAATCCCGGAGAAGGCATAGATGCTTGTAAATGTATAGTGCCCTTGCGCCAATGGGTGTATTTTAAATAGCTGTCAAGTCGCAAGTCCTCTCGTGAGGTTGGGCCCCTACCCCTCCCAGGGTGTTCATCAAAATTGGGGTGGAACCGAGCCAAATCATGCTGTCATCTGAGTGATGCTGAAAGTTACGGATAAAGAGAGGTGTAAATATCTAGCCCTTTGTCAGGATAAATTTAATGGGCCTCAATCTGACACCGTCAGACAGGTGGCATTAGAAACAAAACAACAACATATTATCCACTATTATTTTTATTTGTTTACTATTTATACGTTGTTAGGTTGTGAGGTTCATTTGTGGTGTGGTGTTGCTCTAGCTTAAAATACCAATTGAGTTGGATGGAAGAAAACCAGATTTAGAGAGGATAGTTTTCGTGGATAGCACATTGTTACATGGTATAACTGTATTAAGGAAAACCTTTTAAAAAGTCCACAATTTATAAGTCACAGGTCCGCATAAACCTTGCTTTTATCTTTTTAATTTAAAAAATAATCAGTATTGTAAATGTGTTAATTCGTATAAAAAATGAATTGCACACACAATTTCCTAATAAAATGTTAAATATATTATAACTGTTCTTGAGCAAAAACGAAGAAACCAAAATATTTTCATTTCAATACCAAGGTTATATAAATTCATATAATAATGAAGTATATTTGTGAGAAATTGAAAAAAGAATTCGCTAACAGATTTCTTCGAGTAGAACATTCGTTGACGAAGTAAGAATATAATTTTTAAAAGAAACAGGAAAAAACATTAAAAATTTTCAAACTTTAAAAATGAATTTTATTTGAAGACTTAAAAAAAAAAGCTCCCTAAAAGATCAATTAGCATTGTTTATTTTCCAGATCCTCACTTTTAACAAGTTTCTGAGAAAGTAATTAGCAATTCCTAAGCCTCGTACACGAACTCTGATAAAACACTAAATGAAAAACAACTTGTTTTTCTGTGTATCCGGTAAATAACAAAACACTTTTTTATGTGAGGTCATTAACTTTTTTATTTCACTTTCTTTTAGCATATATCAAGCATTTAATTTTTTTTAACTCTGTCTTTCAAGTGAATATTGTCCATCGAAAAAGAAAACATTTAAAAGGAAACCACGTCCCGCAGTTTGTAATGGTTAAAATGCGATAAAGGAGCTGTAACTACGATCGACGCGAAAGAAATCCTTTTATAAATATTTTTACGCCAAAAAAATGATACTAAGTTACTACTTTTTTTTTTAAAAAAAGCAATAATAAGTTTTAATGCATTGAAGTATTCGCATTTTTATTGGCGTTTATTTGATGTGTTAACTGTTTCTGCTGCGGCATCATTTTGAATGGTTGGAATTATTCTCATTATTAGGTATTAGATAATAACTGGATTCGAATTATTACTAGACTTCGTCGCAGTACTCCAATTAACATAGTTTGTGTGAGGCGTATTTGCAACTCTTCAAAGAAGTATCCCTAATCAAATAAAATGTTATAGTAAACTTTTCAGCGATCAAGATCAACATAATACTGCAAATTTCTTGTGAAGTTCACAAAATAATCAAAGATTGAAGAAATAGATGTATTACAGCCTTTTGTTGAAATTAATTTTTTAAAATCTGTTGTGTCTATTTTGGATATACTTCCTGGAGTAATCTTTCATGCAGAGTTAATGACTTACACTTAGCATCCGGAATACCTAAGACAGGCTGGCCTAGAAGTGATCAACAATATACCTATTGAAGCTGTTTTGATTTATACAGATGGCAATAAGGATGAATTAGTGGTCCTGGAGTATATGTAAGGTATGGAGTGTGGAAGCAGATATTCTTAAACGCGTAGAAATACTGATTACTCTTCCGTTTTCCGTTCAGTACTTGCAATGGCTTTGGGATACGTTTTGGAGCATAGATTGACCGAGGTGATATGGACTCTCCCGGAGAGTCGAAGTATTGTTCAATATCTAGATAAGTGGAGAAATGTTAATGACCGGAGAGGAATTGAAATTATAAATAAGCTCAAATCCTTGTCCAAAACTGGTGTTCTTCATTTGCAATGGATACCATCTCACGTGAAACTATAATACAAAATATTGCAGATAAGGTGGCTAAGGATGGCAATGCTATTCCTCAAATGAGGATCCTATTACCCCTGCTTCGAAAAGAAAGACTTCTATCGATATTACTTGAAGACAACCACCAACTTACACATGGTATCGTAGTGAAAAATCTGCTACTGCTATTAAATTTGACGGGCACAGAAAAGACCAAAAAAACCCTGTTTTGTCACGTATAACTTCTGGCCATTTTAAGTCCGTTAGATTCTCAGGTTTTAGTGTGAAGTTCACAGTTTGTACAAAGTGTAATACGTGTGAAACCACGTCTCTCTATCTGCTCAGTTGCGTTGCCTTGAAGCAGGACTAACTGTTCCAAAGACAAGATTAAGCGCAAGGGGTGCTGAAGGCGAACAAACTCATGGATCTAATATGATTCGTATTAGTTGGGTAAGAAAGAAGAAGGTGATAATAACTAAAAAAATTCTTCACTGGAAACAGATAAACAAATAATATAACTTTTTAAGGTCAATTCCTACTTCGCAAGAAATACTTATTGGCACCATCTGATCGAACTACAGATAAATCGAACTTCGTCAGAAATAACGCAGAATAAATTTAAAATTAAAAAATAAGATTTAATTCAAGAATTAATGTTTGAAAAAACTGTATTAATATCAAGTGCATCCACTACAAGTTTAAAAAATATATTTGAGCTTGAGTGGATGAATAAAAAGTATTTTACCAAGGATTGAAAATTTGAACAAGATATACGTGTAAATAAATAAATATAGGGAGAGAGTGAACCAATAGTAGGAACTGAAAAAAACGAAAGAAATTCCTTAATGCTTTGTGTTGTATAAGTCTTAAGATCCCCAGAGAGTCAAGAAATAGTTAAGGTAGTTAAGGAACTAAATTCATATGACGTCATAGTTACTTGATAGATAAAATACATAGGTCACCAAACTATCGATATATATCGGTTGTTATTGCCACTCCTAATAAATTCGATATTTCCTGTTTGATATTATTTACTATTTGCTTTGCGTTTGTTTATTCAATTAGAATCTTGCAACAAAATTTTATTTAAGTAGGTTTTTTGAATATTCTAAATTAGAATTTTTTATGTTAAGAAAAGAAATGTATAATGTTTTATCTTTACGGAGAGTGTGCTCATATACTAGTTCTTACACGTAAGCAGCTTCATTAATCCTTTACTGTAAATGGCCTCATTTATCCTGCATGTTGAAGTAAAAATAAAAGGAATATTGAAACCCAAGAGTAATAGTTTCTCGAGTTACAACAGTTATCATACATAGATAACAGCCTAGCAAATTCCAAACAAATTTTTAACAATATAAAATACAAATTTGAGCACTTTTAAATAGAATAATTGTGTTTTAGTAAACCTAATAACAAATATGAATGTGGAAAAAAAGAAATAAATTATACAGTGGACCACAAAAGTGTTCGTACACTTGCAATTTCCGATAAAATTTAATGTTTTCGACTAATAAAAATTAATATATTGCAATTGTAATTTTTATATGATCTCTGCAACTTGTTTTTGATGGAATGACATAATCATTTATTCAAAAATAGTATAACTATTATTTTTAAAAATTAATAATCAAAAAGCTACTGAAAAATTACGCCACAAAAGTCTTCGTACAGTTAACAAAAATCTCAACATAGCTTTAAATATTGTGTATTTCTTTCTTAATTTAATACTTAGTAAGATATCTAAGATAAGATAATTTTATTTTAATCTTTTTTTCCGTGCGTTTAATTTTAATATTAAGATCGTCTAACAAACTTTAAAGTTCAACAGATTGTGATAAATCAAAATACCAAGATTCAACGAAAATATGTAACAATATTTTCTAATATTATGTTAATTGTTGTTTTCTTTTACTAAAACACTTGTAGTTTTTGTTCTAGAGAACGGAAAATGATAAACTTGGTTAAAATGATTGTTGTTTTCTTTTTAATTTTTTACCTTGAAGCGCTTAATGAGAAAAAAACTAACAGTGATATTTTTTTCTAGTCTATTAATAACTATATTGTTTTTATTCATATATTAATGAGAATTCCTAAAATATGCCTGACTAAATAGGGAACACATTATACAAATTTTTAATCACTTTAAAAAGAGGATTTTTTGGAACATGATATTAATAATAAATTGAATTTATTTTGAATTCTATTATTCTTTATTATTTTTTCTGTATTGAGAAATCTTCGCAAATCATAAAAGATATTTCACAACAGGACTTTCAGTTAAAAGTTCAGATTTTTTACCAAATACTTAATATAGCTAGATTTTTTTTCCTGATTTTATCAAAATGAGTTTTTAAAAAATAAATGTGAAGTATTTTTTTTTCAATTCACGTAATCAAATAGTTGAGAAAAATTTAATTTCTCATTATAGATATTAATCTGTTTTCTTGCCTCTATTCATTTCCAATTTCTATTTGAACAAAACTGAAATATTTCTGTGAAGTTCAAATGATCTCAAAGTCAATAGTAATATTTTATTTGAAAGAGATTTTAAATATACTATTTTTGAGCTTGAAAGGCTTATAACAACGATGTTTTTATTCATTAAATAGAAAATTTCAAACATAAGGAATTGCCATTCAATTTAAAGCTTTTTTTTTAATTCAAAACTGGAAACTGATATAAATTTTCGAATGTTATTTTTTTTTCTTAAATGGAAGCAAAAAACGAGTAAAAACTGTTAAAAACAGATTCTTTTTCATTGCTTTACTAAGACTATCGTTTGCCTTTTAATGAAGAAAAGTTATAAACAAGACAGAATATTTCTCTTTAATCTCTCTAATGTTTCTAAAGGTTATTTTTTTAGCTGAGAAATATATTTTTCTCTAAGAAACATTAAATATTCAAAGAAAACACATCGATAAAATGGCTTATAAAATTTTAAAATAGTACACGCCATTTTATAAAACGCCAAATAATTCGAAAATATTTCATTATTTTCAGCTTTTACAGAATTATAAATTTTTATTTATTTGTTTCTTATTGTAAAATTATTTATTTCTATTTATTTTTCTATCATTTATTTAGAACCAATTTTTAATTGACTACATAAATTAACCAGCTGTTATAAATATTGTTTAGGTTGAAAATTATGTTCCATATTATTAACGTCTGCTTTAATTCAATATATACAATTCAATATAAATGTATTTCATATACTTCGAATTTATCTCTCAATCTACTTATTTCATTTGTATCTTCTGTAATTATTCTAAACATGTTTATTCAGCCATATGAAATAAATTGTAATGAATAATCTCGACGTTGGTTGAACTTAATAAGTAATTAATTTTGTATATTTCTGAGATATTATCCTTCATCTGGAGATCTTTTTGATCCTTTGATAAATTACAAAAATAAAAGGTACCGCGGTATAAACCTTGATTACTCTACGTATCACACTATTCTTACAACTTGTCGAACCCAAGCAGCTCATTTTTTCTCTCATTTGCTCTCCATTTAATTTTGTCGAAATATAATTCTCCTCAGACACTAGCACTCTCTTGTCGCTGAAGGCAAGTGGTAAAAAGGCTTTGGCTCCATTTTAATTAAGCAATTCAGTCAGAAGCCAATTAATGATAAGTTTGATGATACCGTAAAAACAAAACATTGTATTAATCCAATATAAATTAACTACGACGAGATGATCATATCAACATGGTATTCGACAATTCTACTATCATATTTTCGGTAAGCTCGTTATAATGCTTGATAAGTTGCCATTTTGCCAAATTGAGTGCACCTTATCCCGTATAAGGGCCTATAAATATAAATTGTCTTTCTTAAATGAGGTAAATAATAGTAATATAACTAAGGTCTGTTACTCATTTATTGGAGATGTTAGATAATACAATCGGTTCTCTATTATTCGAAGTTGTAGGGACCAATGAAAAACTTCAAATCATCAAAAGGTAAAGAAAAAACTCCCGAAATTTTTTTTCCTAACACATTTCAATTTTAAACCACGTGATAAAATAATTGAACATATGACTAAAATTGCTTTAAAATATTTTTAAAAAGTGCATATTATACAGTAAAAAATATTAAATAGAAATTAAAAATCATATATTAAAAGAATACATTTATGTAGTAATTCTCAAATAGGACACTTTCACACCCCACTAAATCTCTGCCATTCTTTATTGGAAATGAAATCGTTTCACACCCAGTTCCCTCAAACACTGTCAACAACACCATTGGTTGTTTAAGGCGAGGTCCAGCCAGGGCCATGCCTTACTTGGTGCCCTATGCTATAAGTCACACAGATGATCCATAAATCGTTTATATCAGTTCAACCCAAAAAACACAATCCTACGCAGCTCTTCACAATAGCGGACCATGCTTTCTGAACACATGTGTAGCAAGCCACGTGTTTAAAAAAAATGGACGGCTGGCAAGTGCGGCCAGAACTGCCCAATTGAAGAAGAAAAGCAATGAAAATGTCTTTTCGCATGAAGAACCGAGAAACACAAAGAAGGGGTAGAATAAAGAGGGTCATCAAAGGGGCTACTTTGCAGGGGGGACACGCAGAGA
This sequence comes from Trichonephila clavata, assembly GCA_019973975.1. Taxonomy (NCBI): domain Eukaryota; kingdom Metazoa; phylum Arthropoda; class Arachnida; order Araneae; family Nephilidae; genus Trichonephila; species Trichonephila clavata. The sequence continues at coordinate 104,562 of BMAO01017436.1, forward strand.
CAATACAACACAAAACTTGTAAGCTCCAACCTGTTTGCTACAAGTCTCTACATGATAATGAGTGTTTGATTTGTCGACAGTTTTATAAGTTAACATCGAATTATTGCGTGTTGTTGTCTGGCGAACCACAGATTTTACTTCGAAGTATTGAATGTACCAAAACGTATTGTTTTAGTTCGAAATATCAAGAGTTTTTTTCTAGGGCTGAGTATATACTTTGAATTATCGAGAGGTTCGTATTACCGAAAGTTTGAATTAGCGAGAGTCGTAGGAAGATATCTTTTTTTTTTCCGTTTCTTTCTGAGATGAAAATGATTACTTTATCGAGAGAGAGAGAAAAGAGTAGAAGCCCTGACATGGCCGATTTATTCTACTTAGTATTCAGTCATTTGTTTTGCAATGATAAATATTGTTGCGAATTCGTGGAAGGACTCCCACTATTTGAATAATAACAGATATATTAATCGACTAAGGACGAATAGATGATTACTTGAAGACAAATCAACGTGTACGTACAAAGAAATAGTATATCAGATTATTTACAATAGTGCAAAACGCTATAATTATAAACAAGCTTTATAGTGCTCCGGAAACATCTCTCTAGAACAGTTCCACTTGCAGGAACTCTACAGATAAAGTCTTTCTGTATTATCGCAGATAAGGCACAAGCAGAAAAAATCTTGACTGACTGCCTTCTGAACTCCACCGACCTTCATATAGCCTCAGAGAAATTTCAAGAAGGGTCGATCTCAGAGAGTTGACAATGGTTCTGTGGCGATATATTTCGCTAAATTTCTCACCAAATTTGCTGTCAGGTCGCTGACCTTGAAACCCTGCTCACATTTTCTGGGGTTTCTACAATCTTATTTTGTGTGATTCAAGGGTGGCCCTCCAATCAATATCTTCCATCGAGACTCCTTTGTCAGAGGATATTCTCAAATGTCAACTGCTAATTGTAAATTTACTTCAATGCCATACAGACATTGCCATGCAATTGATTCCGGCGCACTGTGGCATTGATGGGAATGAAAATGCCGATTGCTTGGCAAAGAAGGAGACAAAAATCTTTCAAACCTCTAACAATACAGTTTTTTTTTATAGTTCCAAAATAATTATAAAGAAATACTACAGAGAGCACTTATGGTCTGAATTCAACCAAAAGAATAAACAAAAAGTGTGGTTTAGCAAACTCCTTCATATTCCAAAATGGCCACGAGATAGACCTGGGTCCGATTTTCGAATCACCACGACTGCCTGTCCAAGCATTTAAACATGATAGGTATTGCCCAGAGTCCTCTTTGTAAACTGTGCGACTCCAATGAAAAAATGGACGCTACTCATTTAGAACGCTACCGTGCACTCAGCTCTGGATCCATGTGGAGGAGGTCAGACACAAAATGTGTGACTATACAGGGAACTTGTGATCTTTTCTTATTTTTCCTTTCATTATTTTTTGTGTTGTCCTTTGTTTTTTGTCAATATTCTCTGTTTCTCATTTTGTTTGCAGTTGTCTTGTAATCCGCCATTGGAAATAAAAACAATCTTCTTTCTTAGGATAATCCTACGAAGCAAACTTTACCTGTTAAACTCAATCTTCCTCAAGGTGAGTGTTACTATGGAGAAAACAACTTTAGTAGTTTATTTCAATGTTGAATGGAACGTAACTAATTTTAAAATTATCACTCAGCAATTTAAAACATCTTTCTTTTAAAAAAAACTTTAGATTTATTGTCTGATCATTACGAAAAAGAATTTTATACGTTTAAACCTCTTAACTGCCTTCTTTTTAGTATGATAAAATGCAAAATTTATACAATTTCTTCTCGCATTAAAAATATTCACTTCCTCCAAAATAAATGTCTGATTTTCCCCCCCAAATTTAATATAATGAAGACTTTATTTCCAAAAGTCGATAAAATAAGTTGTACTTCAATGAAAATTTAATAATACATCTCTGTTTTAATTTTTGCAAGAAAGAAGTTTCCACCGACCTCTTACGTGACGGGAAATAAAATCTGAAGTAAATATGTATTAAATAATATATTTTGGGTTTCCTATCTGAATAAATAAATAATCAAAAGTGTAACATAAAAGATAAATAAAAAGGCTTTTAAAAAACAGTTTTGAATATGAATTTTAGCGAATCAAAAACAATTTTATGAGAACAAACAGCTTGATAAATTCAAAGCCACATCTGTGTTTGGTTAATAGATTCAAAAAGTTCTTCTAAAAGTTTTAAATGAAAAACTAAACCAAATCTTGTTAGATTCTCTTGCTATTTTTTGAAATAAACGTTAAGATATCTTAAAAATCTGATAAATATGTTTGTACTCTAGATTATAAGAAAAAGTTTCAAAATAACTACCTGACTTTTATTAAATTATGTATAATAAACACTATAAAGGTTCTCTTAAATATAAAACTCACATACAATCTCCTTATTTACAATTCTAGTCGTTCTCAACTCAATTTCCATGTGAAAGCCTTTATATTATATGGGTGAGAAGAAAGACTGGGTATTTAAAAATATCCTTAAATTTTTGTTAGTTCAATATTTAAGAAATATTCATAAGTTTAATGTTTACATTACAATGAAAAATATGTGTTGTGCAATCTAATATTAATTTATAATATATTTTCAATGTTCGTATGCAATTGTATGAATTTCATGAGATAGCTATGGCACATAAAATAGTTTTAAAATCAATATAGCGCACAGTTATCTTTTATACTCTTTTATTCTTCTGTAAGAATCATAAGTTTAAAATTCATAAATATGCATTAGCATATCTTCAAAGAAAATATTCCAAGGTTTCTTCTTGGATTCTTTTGATTAAAAAGGCCTTTTTTTCCAAAAAAAGGTCATTTTTTTTTAAATAAATCCGTGCATATTTTACTACTGCTATACAAATCAAGCGCGGTTAGAATTCTTAAAAATTTGAAATTATTAATTCATTTATTCGTTTATTTTGTTAAGCACAATACTATTATTATAAATTTACTACGCCAATTTTATTTTGAGACATCCCTCAAATTCATGATAAATAAAAAAAATGCAGTTATTTTTGACACGATTTTATTAGCTTCACCTGTATGTAACAGAATCTTTGACCTCGATTTTTACCCCCTTTAAACGGTCAGATCAATTCGAAGCTTTGCACACATTTCAAGGATCGATGACAATACAATAATTTAATAATTTTGTTTCATTGTCCTGATAAGGATCATCAGGATTAATGATTTCCTTCCGGAGAGAAATTGTTGGCGCGCTCTCACTTTTCTGATCGCCAATATTGTCAGAAAAACAATATAACAAAATCAAAAGGCCTTACAAATCCTTAATTACCAAAAATCAAATTTTAGATGTTTCACTTTTTAGTTCGATTAACTATAAAAGCGTGTTTTTTTAGTTCTCTCTCTCTTTTTTAAACTATAATTTATTATTTCATATAATTTTCAATGGTAAATTTAACGAACTATAATATCAGGTTTCTGAATATATATTTATTGTACGCTAATTCCACCTGTCTCATGATGTCAGATCGAGGCCTACGAAATTTATCGTGGCAAAGGGTTAGATGTACACCTATCGTTAACTGTAGCTTTGAGAACCATGCAAGTGACAGTACGTTTTGGCTCGGTTTCACCCCAATTTTGAGGAACACCCTAGGAGTGGTCAGGGGCCGCTCACTTCTCTTCCCCCTCCATCAACCTCACGAGAGGACTTGCCGCTCGACGGCTATTTAGAGTACCGCAATGCCGCAAAGGCACTATACATTTACAAACATCCATGCTTTCTCCGGGATTCGAACCCAGGCCCTACGGCACAGCAGTCAGCATCGCTAACCACTATACAGGATGGGTGTGACAAATATATATATATTTATTTATTTAGTACAACTACAAATTGAAGCGAGTTCTTTAATTTTAATTTTATTAATCGTCAACATTTCTTAAATTTGATCTAAAAACATAAATAAAATTAATAACTACCATAAAATTGGGTATATAACACTCACTTTGAACTCAAAAAATAATATCGAAATGAACAGGTGCACGTTACACGGCGAGTGTAAAAATGATAACTTCAAAAATAAAATAAAAAGATGAGTATAAAAAAAACTGGACTTCTGCATAAATCGGAATACTGTTTATTTAAAAGAAATGACATACCTATAGTGAACTTAAGGGGTTGTAGTCTTAGAAGTATACTATATTTTCAAAAGCCTGGAAGGATTATACATAAAATAAATGACCTCAAAACTTAAGAGCCTTACAAACGTACATTTTAGGTTTTTTTCATAAAAAAAAGGGGGGGTGCAAATTATATGGCGAATATAACTAAATATTTAAAAAATGTAGCTTGAAAATATAGATGCGCGTAATAAGCTGAATTTTACGGTAATTATTCATTATGAGAAGCAATATTTCAGATTACAAAGAAGTAATCACAGAAAATTTTCTCAATGGATATAGTATTGTTTTCCCGTTGTAGGCAAAGGTCACGCGTTTTTCTTTTAAACTAAACCCTGTGGCTTCTTTATGGTGATTTTTGATTTGAGAACCTCGCCTTGATCAGGACCATGATATATGTAAATACGAGGTGTGACACAAGAGAAACCGAGACTGGTCGAATAAAGTATTGTACTTAAGGTATCCGACTACCCTAAAACTGTGAATTTTGCCAAAACTTGAAAAAATAATTTATGATTTTATTTTATGGGCCACCTTATTAGCTTTATAAAAATACAAAGTTTATCAATTTCCGTTTACTAGAACAAAAACTACAAGTGTTTTAGTAAAAGCAGATGGCCATTACTTTAAGCAAGATGTCATACATTTAGAGGCGTTTTACTGGAAATGGGATTTTTTGAAAATAATCAAACGGGGTCAGCGAATGCTAAAAAAGTTTTGAACATAATTAACTTACATTTTTTCTGTGAGTTTTGTATAATAGTAGAATTGTTTTAACCTTCAGATTTATTAATCACTGTTTTATTACAAAATTTACAGTCCCTTATGAGAATATAATCACTGTCTTTTTAAGCATTTTCATATAGTAACCGAGATAAAGTGCTCTAGTTTTAGTAAAAAGAAAATATCTCTTATCCTGAAGATCATTTTAAAATTGAATAATATAGCAACACATTAGATTGAAAAAATTGAAAATTTGTTCATAAACCTTTGGTGCAGAATGAGCCGCGTTTATACTATTTTTTGTCAATTTTTACCTATTTTTTCCCATTTTAATAATACTAATTTCTTTTTCTCTTCTTAATTTTAACACATTTTTCTTAAAATGCACTAAACAAATCTAAAAATAACAAAAAAAAAATCCCCATATCTCCTTTTTTAAAAAAGAAAGTTGTCGCAACCAGTCGGATACCTTAAGAATCAGTTCTGCGTGACAGTGTAACCTTCAAAGTAGTTCCCGTCAGCATTCACACACTTCTGCATTCGGTGCTGCCATTGCTAGTAACAGTTCTGGAACGAGGTTTTTGGAAGTCCTTTTAAGAGATTTTACGTTTTTGCCTGAACCTCTTCAACTGCGGTAAAGTGGGTTAACTTTCAACGAGATTTAACTGTAGAAAATAAAAAAATTCTCATGGGAGGCCAAATCAGGTGAATAAGGAGGATGCCCTATCATAGTAATGTTTTTGCTGGTCATAAACTGCTTGATGAGAATGGATGCAATGTCTTGGTACAACAGTCATCCATCACTTCCCAACTCTGGCCTTTTTTATTTCCTAACTTTTCTAATTACTTCAATGTAAGGGTGTTGATTAACTCTCTGACCACTGATGAGAGTGGAAACCCACATCATGGAAATTCATGGAAATCTCATGAGACTTGACTAAAAACTGGAAATGAAGATTAACAATTGTGACGGGCCTATTCGCGAGATATTCCTACTAATCATCTTGCGGAAACTTTGGGGCTAGCATTTGCGTTAATCCACAGCATTTCAAGAAGAACACGAGATAGATATATGTAAATTAGTTTGACTAAATAAAGTCTATATAGGTTTTGTAGATGTAAGAGAGAAGGAGCCGTGAAGCTGTCAAGGTAAGTGTGAACACTGAAGTATTTACTTCACAAACCTAGCGCGCGTTCAAAAGGTAATTGCTGAGATTAAATTATTAGATTGAAGATTTAAGATAGTATTATCAGAATCGGCTATCGGTTCATTAGTGCTTGTTCTCCTTACCTATTTCTGGTAGTTGGGTTTACTTAGAATTGAATACTAGGATTAATCGACGCTTTAGATATCACTCCTAAGTTTCTTCTTATAGTTTCACTTGTGATTGTTTAAGTGTGTGTTCAAAGTTTGAATGAATCTAATTGTTATTATGGAGTTTGTTGGTGATGCTTTGCCCCCCCCCACCTAGAGACGTGCCGGACAGAGAGAGAGGTGTCGGAACCCCTCCCTCATACAATCTTTATCAGAAAACTTACAAGATAGGATTCAAAGTTCCCGGACTGAGCCTGTAACGTGAAAACTTTTTGCAGTAGAGCGACTACGATAAATCTTGTATGTCACTGCATTCTTCCCCTTTTTTAAAAAAAGTTTGTCCCAAATCACGTAGTCGGTGGCTTGCCACGGCGTCGCATTTTGTAGGTGAAGGCATTTACTAGCCGGTGATTGAAGGAAATTGCGTTTGTTCAGGAGAGAATAATATCAAATTTTGTGTTGACTTGGAAAAGAGTGCTACGAATAATTACGAAATGTTGAGTCATGAACGCAAGATTTTGAGTGGCATCGACGCTTCAGAGAAGGCAGGGGAAGTGTCAAAGACAACGAACGCTCTTGACGTCCACAGACTTCCCGCACCGCTGAAAACATTGAAAAGTTTTCTGTGGCGGTACGTAAGAACATGCTTCAAACAACAATGGGGTGAAATTGAAATCAACTGTTTGGCTACATCCTTCTTACTCCTCTGATTTCACTCCCTGAAACCTCAGAATATTTCTTGAGCTAACACGTCACTTTTAGAGTCGTCGGTTTCAATCTGCAGAGGAAGTAAAAGTGCATCGCAGGCTGAATTAAATTACATGGCTAAAAATGGATTCCAGAAATGTTTCGATGAACTTTGCAAGCCATGGCAAAAGTGTGCTGTTGCTGAAGGGTCTTATTTCGAAGGAGGATGTGCTTCAGCTACTTAACTCAGTGCTTCTCAAACTTTCCCTATTTGCGGCCCCCTTTTCAATCAAAATTTTCATCGCGCCCCCCTTTATACAGCAATAATGTGCTTAGACGCTAAAGCTACAATGTAACCATAATTATAAACCCTACAAATTATCAAGGGAAGTAATTAAATTTTGTATATACTTTTGTGTATGACAAGCCTATGGGTGTCACTAGTAATTATTATAAATTTGTTCTTAACTTAGTATTAATAGATTAAGTATTAAATACATTAGACCAGAGGTTCTTAAACTGTGGTCTGCGAACCCCTGGGAGCCCACGGAGTCTCTCATGTAACGTTGAGCTTTCTCTCTCTTACAAACTCCGAAAGGCCTCGAGGGAAAATTGAATGCTGTGCCATACTAAAAAATCCCCAATGAAGAAACTCTACTAGAGATTACTAAATAGTCCCCAATGAAGAAACTCTACTAGAGATTACTAAATAGTCCCCAATGAAGAAACTCTACTAGAGATTACTAAATAGTCCCCATTGAAGAAATCTACTAGAGATTACTAAATAGTCCCAATGAAGAAACTCTACTAGAGATTACTAAATAGTCCCCAATGAAGAAACTCTACTAGAGATAACTAAATAGTCCCCAATGAAGAAACTCTACTAGAGATTACTAAATAGTCCCCAATGAAGAAACTCTACTAGAGATTACTAAATAGTCCCAATGAAGAAACTCTACTAGAGATTACTAAATAGTCCCAATGAAGAACTCTACTAGAGATTACTAAATAGTCCCCAATGAAGAAACTCTACTAGAGATAACTAAATAGTCCCCAATGAAGAAACTCTACTAGAGATTACTAAATAGCCCCCAATGAAGAAACTCTACTAGAGATAACTAAATAGTCCCAATGAAGAAACTACTTGAGATAACTAAATAGTCCCCAATGAAGAAACTCTACTTGAGATTACTAAATAGTCCCCATTGAAGAAATTCTACTAGAGATTACTAAATAGTCCCCAATGAAGAAACTCTACTAGAACTCGTATTTTGATCAAGAATATTAAATCGAAGAGCGATGTTCAAATTCTTGGGTGTCTGTGATGACACCCTGATATATACAGGAAAGGGGAAGGGCGTCGGCAATCGAAAATACACTGAACTGATACATTTATACGTATATTACATCAGTATAAATGAATATTTTTAACAAATTTCAAATGTGTGTGTGTTTCAAATCTTTTATCTTCGACTTTTTTATATGCTCGCCCCCCATGTAGGTTTATTTCGCCCCCTAGGGTGTTGCACCCCACAGTTTGAGAAACAGTGACTTAACTGGTAATATTTTTTTAAGTTATAGGCTCAGTCCGAGAACTTTTAAATTCTATTACATATATTACAAGAGGGGATGAGTATTTAATTGAAGCAAAGTAGTAATACATAACATTCAAGGTTATGGGGTTTTTTAATTATACACAATCGAACCTCTATTTTGCCACTCTCTCTCTCTTTTACGAACTTTTTCCAGAAACCAAGCACTTGAAGTATATTGAAAAAGGATTTCAATTTTAACAAACTTTCTACATAATGAACTTTTGTTTCGGGATCTAGCAAGTTCGTTAAATAAAGGTCTGACTGCACTTTTAAAAAAATTTAACTTATCTGTCAGTATAACCTCCAGGTAATGGAATACAATCCATCTGGAGATAATATAACAAATATTTTTCATTTCTTATTACTTCAAAACTTTGCAAACTCCAAAGAATTGTAAATAAAGGTTAAACGTAATAAAATGTTAAAGAAAACAATATATATCTTAAAGTAATCCTTGCTTCACTATTTTCAGTTACCAAAAGGATATTGTTCAAGATTATAAATTTTATTCACAAATTAATTGCTTTTTCTCGCATTATTTTTCACATTGCCTTAAGACAGGAAATTTTTCTCTATGTAAATAAATTATTTTTTTCTTAAAAATCTTTAAACAGAATCGTGGTTAATAATAAATAAAATTTTATCTACTTTGTGAATTACAAAAGATGGGACCAAAGAGGAAAGAAACTATGCGTGTAAAGGGTTGAAATATTTTATGAAAATAAAAATATCAAGTGCTAATATCGATTTTATGGAACTTATTGAAAAACTCATAAAAACTTTCGCCGTATTTGTTCGTACAAATTATAGATTCCCAAGCAAATTTTTAAGTATCCAATAGTTAAGAAGAAACTTAAATCTCTCAAACCTTTCGATTTTCGATAGACACCGCACTCAGCTGTTAAATGTTATATAAACTTTTCTAACTTGATTTAAAGTGCTGAAATATGTAACAAACAATTCTAGGCCCCGAAAAATTGAATTTCTATTCTACATATTTTATAGTTGATTAAATACTGTTTTGTACACATTATTGCGTTTTCCCCCTTCTTTGGTAAACAGGGATATATTCTTCAAATGAAACTTATCTAAATAAATCTTATAGTTACTAAAGTAAATAAAAAGAACATTTCGAAGTTTAACATCAAAAACAAACAAATGAATTTTGAAAATTAAAGACCGGGAGAAGAATTTTAAAAAGAAAAATTGCTCTATTGAAATATTAGATTACGAAGTCAAAATCACAAAACCATTTTTTCGGAAGTTAATTAATATTGTTTAGTAAAGTTCTGCTACGACTTGAAGAAATCACTTCAGCTGTATGCTTTTTAATATTTCTCACATTGAGATTTTCCTATAAAAAAGTAAATTTACATTTTTCACTGTATGGACATTGAAAATGAGACATCTAGAAGTGGTGGCCTGAAAGAGAAAAACCTTAGCAAACAGAGCGGCACAGTAACGAACAATATGTTGATCCTTATTTTGAAATAATACCCATAAAATGATTCGGTAAAAACCGGTTTCGTGGAAATCGACTCTTAGGTAGGAGAGTTACAAGGGCGTTAAAGATAAAAAAAAATCCCGTACACGTTTGGAGCAATTTTCCACCCAATTCCGAACAATTTCTACCTAGTTGCCATAGCAACGGCTCAGAATAACTTTTTCCCAGTTAGTTGAAAAAGTTGTTCCAAATAAAATTTGCGTGAAATTCCAGCCAATGGGGTTCTTCGACACCTTACGTCATAAGCAAGATGGCAACTTCGGTTTCCTCAAACGCATCAGATATGGCGTATAATACTTTAGTGTGTATAATATTTTAACGGCGTATGATATTTTAAACAGACTGGTTCTCCATTTCTGTTTACGCCCATCAACAAAAAAAAGCGCGAGCGAAATAAAAAAAATAATATTGGATGTTCGTTTTCCGAAGCAGAAAAATCGGCGAGTAAATTTTAATGTGGAGATAGAGCACGGCTGACGTCAGAACATGTCGTTTTGCTTACGGCAGCCCTTCACTCTCAGCTGCGTAAAAAATTGTACTAAATGGTTGCTCCAAATATGCGTGTGTGATAGGGCCTGTTACCAACCCGGAGGTTGCAGATGTAATGGGGTGATGGAAGAAGCAGACATTGTTATAAAAATAATGCTTTTATTTCAATTCTGAGCAAATTTATGATCAATTTATGATTAATTTAATAGCCTCAGGAGCAATCCTAATCTAAACTTATAAGAGTATAAAGAGTACACTTATCTCTAGATACGCTTGTAGATCACTTGTCAGCTTAAACTATTATGGTCCTCTTCAAATCGACTTCTCTAGTATTTTTATTTCACCGAATGGATGTTAATAGTTTGAATACTAGCTTTAGGATGAACGAATCACGATTCCCTATTAACCATAACACATCTTGCCAGGGTTTAAATAGCATTTACATTACAATAAAATCAAGTCATCGCTACTGAAAGCGGTTTTAACTCAAACCACAGTTCAAGAATAATTTCGCCAAGAAGATTAGTTGGAGAACCTCAGATAGAACCCATTACAGACCTATAGACTTGAAATTTGGCAAGTATGTTTCTTTTGTTGACTCGATATCCGTTAAAAATAGGTTTAACGGAAATCGACTCTGGGGGTTAAGGCGTGTAAAAGATAAATGTACTTCCGTCTTAGAAATTCACGTCTTACCCTTTTTAATTGAAAAGGAGAGTGCTGTAGAAATGTTTTTCAATACATTCGCAAGCCTAAGATATCTAACTACTTGCAACAACTTTCTTTTAAAAAAATAGAAAGATTTGGGGATTTTTTTTTTTTTTTTTTTTTTTTTTTTTTTAGATTTGTTTAGTACATTTTAAGAAAAATATGCTAAAATTAAGAAGAGAAAAATAAATTATTATGACTAAGATGGTGAAAAAATGGTTAAAAATTTACAAAAAATAACATAAACGTGTCTAATTCCGAACCACAAATTTATGAACAAATTTTCAATTTTTCAATTCTGATGTGTTGCTATCTTATTCAGTTTAGAAATGACTTTTAGGATAAGAGATATTTTAATTTTTACAAAAAACTAGAGCACTCTATCTTAGTTAGTATATGAAATTGCTAAAAATGACAGTGATCATAATAGCGTAAGGGACTGTAAATTTTGTAATAAAGCAGTGATTGATAAATCTGAAGGTTAAAACGAATGTACTGTTCTACAAAACATACACAAAAAATTTCAGTTAATTATTTTGAAAACTTTTTGAGCATTCAACTGTCCCCTTTTGAGCATTTTCAAAAAAACACATTTCGAGTAAAACGCGTTTTAACGTATGACATATATCTTGCTCAAAGTAACGCCATCTCTTTTACTAAAACACTTGTAGTTGTTGTTCTAGTGAACGGAAATTGGTATTTTTATAAAGTTAATAAGAGGGCCTATAAAAGAAAATCATTAAAAAATTTGTGTCAATATTCGGCAAAATTCACAATTTTAGGTTAGTCGGATATCTTCATGCTAAGACTTAGATATCAGCAACTATAATCAGCCATATATAGTCAAACAATACCATGAAATACCCAAAGAGGCGGGATAATGGTTAGTGCTATACATTTATCATGATATACATTTTTTCGAAATTTTCAACCATGAAATATCGAATAATGTTTACTCTTAAAGAATCTGTCTTATTATTATTAAATTATTTAGTAAATTCGAAAGCTGTGAATTCGAAATAATAACTATTAGAGGGAAAAAATCGTTTACGCATATTTTAGCTTTTTTAATCGAAATAATTACTTGCCTTTAAAAAAACAATAACTGTATTCTGAATTCAATTTAAGTATCATAACAATAAGATATATATGTCGGATTTCTTAGTATAAATGAAAATTTATCTAATAAAACAAAAAAACAACTCAGGGAAAAAAAACTGTGGTCGCAAAACTCTCAAAATATATCCATTATTGAACAGGCATCAATTTTCCATGAAACGACTTGATTTCAGGAAATTAGTCGGAAGTTGACAAACAAATAAAATATTTTATTCTTTATTGAAAGAAAGGCCGAAAGAAAAAGAGATGTTGTGCATCAACATTCAACAAGCTACCCATTCACCTACCTCAGCGGAATTCTTCCTGATGAGTTGGCATCACGTGTTCGGCCTCAAGTCGTGACTTGGAAGACAGAGAGAAACTACAGACAGATTTCCGTGACACACAAGTTTCCCTTTTGCAATGAGTTCTTTCTCATGCCACAACTCGTTCCTCATATTATATTCTTTTTTCCCCGTTCTATTCCTAAAAAAAAGCAAACGATTCTTAAAGGTATAAGCCTGAACAGCATTTTTTCTTTCAAAATAAATAGATGTAATTGGAATAGAAAAAGAATGTCGGAATTCAACTCTTTCAGAAAAGCATATTTTCTTTGTGCCACGCAAATCTTCCTTTTTTTTTTTTAATCAGAAATTTAGAAAAAAAATTTAAAGGTGTTCGCAAGACAATGTGCTTAATTAAAGTGACGTCATAATCACATGATAACTGCAATCTAGACAATCAGTTCATGCCCTTTGATGTTGCTAACTTTTGCTTAGCAAGTTTCTCTTAAAAAGTATGCACATTAATACCCCAATCTTTTCGTGATGGGTGGGTATGAGTGATAACCGTGTTATATATAGTCGGGGTATCATTTCATTTATAGATTACTTTTGTTTGGTGCCGAAGATGAAAGAGAAAATAATTTTAAAAAATAATGTTGAATAAAATTCTAAATAACACAAATAAAAATCACCAAACCAAAGTTATTTTGGTGTAGAAGGTTTGATAAAATCGAACAAAATAGTCTGCTGGCTCTAAGAGAGAGATTGTTCTTTCTCCCGCAAAATTTCCTCGTAGCAGCATGCTAATAACTTTTCATTGCTTGATTTGATTTTGAAAAAAACATATGCTCTTTGGAGTTTATATTTCCTAAAATTTGTAATTCCTTTTTTCATTTACGGTATCCGAACACGTTCGGGGTACTTTTTAACAAAATAGCATACTAAAACATTATAAATGCTTTTTTAGGACTCCATACCAATAAATATTACTATTAAACTATCAAAATTTTAAATAAATTGCCTGAATTTTACAAAAATCACAATTATAAGTGAAATTTTAGCAATATTTTTGAAAAACTTGAAAGCAGTTAGAGAAAAAAGTAATAAACATGTATTAGTAAAAGTATTACTAAAACAAATCAGATACATTGATGAAGAAAATATTCTAAAATTTTATTTTTTTTTAAATTTGAAAATTTTAGAGTTTATTGAGTAAACATTATAAGAAATGTTACATTTTTTATGAGACCATTATTTAAATAACAAGCCATAACTCAAAAAGTATTTATACAATAAGAAATATTTTAGTACATTCTCTAGAAAATAATATAAATATCAGGTTCAAAAAGTTTTATTGAAATACATTCGTACTATTTTGAGTTATCAGACTCGCCATGATAGATTTTGAGCAATTTATAAATGCTCCTTTCTGGTAGATCAAAAACCCACTTCCGGTTTTTCTAAATTTAGGTAGTGTAGAAACAAAACAAAGTATGTTTCGTAAAGTCAAAAGATAGCTCTATTCAATAAAATAAAATAAAAAACAAAAATATCTGTGTTGACTGAATTTGATCATTTTCAATGTGTTCGGATACCTTAAACTGAGGCCTTCTGTCCAATTCCCAAATTACGCGGATGGTCCCCAAAAAGCCCTCTTGTAGCTGAACAGTGGGACGTTAATATTCACTCACTCACTCTGTCCAATTCCCAACTGTCTTTCAATCTTCTGAATGAATTGGGTCTAAAGACTCGAGTTCTTCAATGACTTGCTCTTGCTCATGCATTTCTGTGAGCTCATCCATTGTCAGCTCATGTGGGAGGGAATCCAGCAGTTCTTGAACGTCATCACTATCCCCTTCTAAATTTATTTCCCTGGCAAAATCGATAACTTCTTCAATCCCATCACCAATTTCATCAGGCTCTGGCACTTATTCCGCCTGAGTTTCAGTGTAAGAAAAGGGGGGGGGGAGACATAGTCCCGACAAAATTTGAAAATCGCGTGACTCCGGGTTCGCGAGGTAGCGTAAGTTGAGGTATATATATATATATTACTGTATTTATCAACAATAATTTCGTACATTGGTAAAAAATGTATTTGATTTAAAAGTACACTAATAATATGATTTTCTTTAATTTTGAAACACTTTTATTTTAAGAAAATTAAAGCGGGCCATATTCGAGCATGTTTCTCGTATAGTGCCAAAATACCAGAGAGAAAATTATTCAAATATCAAGTTTTATATACAGGGAAGAACAGGGAAAAGCACATTATAAAAAAGCGTGGGCTCATGACCACACGATAGAAGCGAAAACTTCAAATTTTGTAATGTTATTTCAGGCATTAGTTCGGTGAATGAAAAACAAGGGGCTATTAGTATTGTCATATAAAATTATTTACTCATGCCTCATAAAGTAATACTTTTTACAAAATATGCAATCATATTTGCGAATTAATTGTATTCTCAGAAAGAAACAATAGGTTTATGGTAGCTGAAATAAGTTGTAAATACTTTATAGATTCTAAATTGTTTAAATATCTAAAAAAAACACTCCGTCAAGCGTTGCTCCATACTTCGTCGTGCTTTCACTTGGATCGTTTGACATAATTAAATTGAATTTTGACTTTTAAATATAAACTAATGTTTTTGATTTGTCTTTTGAAAAATCTACATTAAAATCCCCACTTAAAATCATAGGTAATTTGTTCAGAAGAGCCGATCCGGCTTCAATGTAGGCAACTAAATTTTTAGCGCGTTTTTCACGTAGTGGAACAAAAGCGCTATTAGGAAGCAAATTTCGTCTTCGTTCCATATTTTGTCGTACCTTTTTCTCAGCCAATAAGCAACCAATTGACCTCGGGTTTTCGGCATTTGGTCGCATTTGTGCACTAGATGAGCCGAATCATATTTAAATTTTCCCATAGTTTTCCCGAATTTTCCTACAAATTTTCCTGAATTTTGCTTGTTTTTGCTTTTTTATAGTGCTGATACAGATTTGTGTCATTATTTCTTTTCAGCTCAATAGTAGTACATTTAGAGGAGTGGTACAGTACACTACTTTCTGTTAGTAAAAAGTTCATTAGTTGCATTATTGTAAAATACAACATGTGAAAAGCGCGCTAAAATTACTTGGCCATGCCAATGATTGATATCTTTATGTGAATGAATTCGATAATTTTCTCTACACTTTTTTATTTAGTGAAATATAAATAGCAACCATTACAATTATTTGTCCATTTTCTGCTCTACATTCCTCTGTCTAAATTTTTCTGTTACCTGGTTGATTAAACCCAAATTATTTTGTAGTATTTGATGCTATATCCATTCTCTATATAGTATTAAAACAAGATATCAATCATTGGCATGGTCAAGTAATTTTAGCGCGTGTTTCACATGTTGTATTTTACAATAATGCAACTAATGAACTTTTTACTAACAAAAATAGTGCTACTATACTTAAAAAAATTTAATTAACTAATTTTTTTTAATTATTAAATTTAAATATGATTCGTCTCATCTAGGGCACAAATGCGACCCAATGCCGAAAACCCGAGGTCAATCGGTTGCTTATTGGCTGATAAAAAGGTACGACAAAATATGGAACGAAGACGAAATTTGCGTCCTAATAGCGCTTTTGTTCTACTACGTGAAAAACGCGCTAAAAATGAGTTATGAGGAAGTTCATGGACATTCAATAAAATACGAATCTATATTGAATATTTAAATAAATAAAACAGGGAATTGTAAAAAGCAGACATTACTTTTATTGGCTTTAAATTTCTTCATTTTTCGATTATCCTTCGCCGTTAAAATTTCTTCTTTGCGCTATTTTGAATAATTATTTAAGCATATATACTCGAATGTAATGAGTATTTCTTCAAAAACATGAAAATGCAGATGTGTTACAGTTAACAAAAGATGAATGAAACGAATACAAGACATTCCACAATTCATGTAATTCCAGTTATGCTTATAAAGAAAGATAATTGGCATTCAACTTTAAGATATTTTTGACTCGATTCTTTTCTATATTAACACATTAAAAATAAAATGTTGCGTTGAAATGGTTTTCATAACAATGTCTGTGGGCATTTTTAAACCCCCATTATCCAGAAGACTCAAATATTTTGTTCCTACAACATTTTCTGAATCGAAATTGATTCTTTTATTTACAACAAATATATATCTACAATAGGATCATTCGAATTTTATATCATGCACGCAATAACCCGCTATGTACATTAAACCTTGATGCTCTTCTTCAAATAAATATATTATCTGATTTATTTTTAAATTCCCTAGGGATTGTCTTTTTCGAAGTTTGTATTAACTGTTCTTCTTTTGGGAAGCAAAAAACTAACTATATAAGCACACAAGAGGGAAGACTGAGTATTACTCAAAACCCAGGGAAAACACCCCACTTTTGGTCACGTGATTTCTCTTTAGGATTGTGCATGTCGCGGACTATTGAATCTCGACCGACCCTGTCCAAACACGATTTCCGACGAAAGACGAATGAGCGCTACATTCCCGAGCGTGACGCGTCACTCAAGTTCCCTTTTCAGCGAAACGCGCCTAAAGAAGTTATCACTTCAAAAATACATTCTCCTGGTTAGACAAAGGGTATAATTAGTTATCTATAGAAATGACATTATTGTTTAGGAAATAATAATCCCGGTTAGAAAAGCGCATGAAACATTTAGTGGTCTTGTATTTCTTGGAATTGCCAATAAATATATCAAAGATTCAAGATCTAAAGAATCAGTAATAAATATACCAGTATAATGTTTTTAATGTTTTCAAAAAAGATAAAATGAGATGCATTTCGAAATAGGGTATTAGGATTTATGAATTAGATGTTATAAATAAAGGAGATTCGAATTATGAGTAGATATGAATTAAGTTACAATATATATATACTACTGTGGCTAAGACTTTATTCTATCATGACTATAGTTATCTTAGGTTTATAACTATTTTGTGCATATTTTTGAAATATATATATATGTATTCCAAATTTCTCTACAAGAGAAAGATGAATAAACATGATTAAAACTGAAAAGAATTGAAAATGCAAGAAACCAGACAACTGAATTTAAAAGGAGATATGAACAATTAAAATAACAGAGTTAAATATAAAAATCTAAAAGAATGGATGCTACAGTATTATCAACATTGCTGACTTAGGACGGCTTATATACAAAAAAAAAAATTTTAATTTTTCTATATAAAAGTGGGGTTGAACATGTTTTTTGGACAGCCAACCTTCCCCCTTTCTGTTAATAATACTGAGCAAAAACCTATTGAAAATAATGGATAGGAAATCTAAATCCATTATGAGAAAAAGGTAACTTACCTAAAAATTGCATACAGAAATGCATAGCTCGCGCTAAATTTGAGTACAATAAACAAGTTATTGCCAGATTCTGGACCCAAATACAAATTCAAAACAAAGCATTGGCTGAAAAGTAGCACTTAGCACAAGTATGAAAAGAATAGAAATAATAAAATAAGAAACGTAAACATACTACCATTATCTTAGCGCTCTAAGATTATATAATTTAAAAATTATAATAAATTTAAAAAAGTAATTTTATCTAAAATTATAAATTGGGGGTATCTAAAATTATCTAGGAAGAATAAAAAATTTATAACAATAACCTGTTAAAACTATGGAAATTTAATCCTTACTATTTAGAATTTCTTTATTCAAATATCTATTAATAAAATTAATTGGATATTTTGGAATTAAACAGTATTTAGTAAAATGTTTATAGTTTTTTTATTTTTTCTGATTTACTTGAAACTAGAAATTTATTGCGTTGTGTAATTAGTAACAGTTTATATATATATATATATATATATATATATATATATATATATATATATATATACATTATATATCTAATATATAAAATTCTCCTGTCACAGTGTTTGTAACCAAACTCCTCCAAAACGGCTTGACAGATTCTTATGAAATTTTGTGCGTATATTCAGTAGGCCTGAGAATAAGACGTAAACTATTTTTCATTCCAATATTGCATTTAGTTAAAAAGATGTTATTAAAAACCTTAAAACATGCAATTGTTTTACCCTGTGCGTTGCTTATTTCACCAATTATTTCGCTTAGCGTCGAAAACCGGTTTCGCGCCAGATGTGACTTTTCTCTGTTCCACCGTCCAAATCACCCTGCCTATGGGTTACACTAGCAAAAGGAGTGTCTATAACAAATCAAAAATCACCAAATTTGGCGAATGAAAATTTATTTATTTATATTTTTTTTATATATTTTTTTTCAAACATCCATGTATTGCATCCATTTATGAAACAAAAATATCAAAAGTATTTGTGAAAAATTTAATCGTTTTTACATTGTTATCATTATTTCAAATAAATGGCACGAGATCAGTTATTGCCATTTTGCTCAAGATAGTTATCACGTTCAGTTACTTAAGTGATCTCATATAAATCAATAGTTTTCAAAACGTGTCCCGAGCTCCCGCCAACAACAACTATTGTGTTACCTATATAAACCATTTCTGAATATTTTCAGACATTTATGAATTCTTATTTATTATTAATTAGTTTATTTATTATTAAACGAGTTAATAAAACTCTAATACTAAGTGAGCGCAAAATGTTCGGGAATCATTTTCAATTTAAAGATAAATATATTCGTATTTTATAATTGTGAAAGGTATAGGTAAAATAATAAAAAAAAAATCAGATACATTATCAGTATACTGTTTTCCAGCATTAAGTACTTCAATTTGATCTATTTGTGTGTTTTGTACAGTGAACAATGCCAGCCAAACGCAAAGGGTCTGATTTGGGCCGTCGAATGACTAAGCCTACAGTCATGCGAAATAGAAGAGCTCAAAGAACAGACAATCAAATCCAACAGGATAATGAAGATGTGCGTGTGAACATGGCGCAGTTGTGTGAATCGCAATCACAAGAGGCACGAGTTGAACAAAATCAACAAAGACGATTAGAACAAAGACAAGCGTGTCGATTCGTATTAGACACACGCAGAGCAAATGATCAACAATGCCAACAAGTACATCGAGCATTTACATTCGATTCATTCCGTCGTCTAGCATTCGAGTATGAGCCCGATGTTATATATTACGCTCATTCGAATGTGGAAATTGGTGCTATGGACAAGGAATGTCCGCATTGTAATGCGCTTAAATTAAAAATGAGCCAGCCGGGATGTATTGCGCGTCAGGAAGAGTGCAATTACCAGAACTTGAAACACCACCTGAACCATTGTCACGTCAATCCACGTTCAACGTGCGCTAATGAGATCAATGCTTGCTTGAAATCATTGCCAATGAGGCGTAATGCTGAAAAAGTACAGCTGAAAGTAAATATGCGAGTTAAAATGCTTCAAGATCCATCCGCTGAAACATTCTCAAAATAACTGTTAGATATCGGAGATGGAAAAGTAGCTGTACATGAAAAAAACTAGACGAATAAAATTTCCGACCGATTTCTTTACAATCATTAACTCACAAAATGCTATCATTGACCAGATATTTTCGATATACACATATAATACTTGAGTCATATGAGAGTGGCTGGCCGAAAGAGCAATTTTGGCAGTAAAATATGAGGACATCAACAATTTGAATTTCAAGATACAACAGTTGATTCCGGGGGACTTGATAGCATACAAAGCTATCGATACAGTTTGCGATACCAACGAAGCTGTAAATTATCCAGCAGAGTTTTTGAACTCATTGGATTTTCCAGGCATGCCACCGTACCATTTACAACTGAAGGTTGGATCTCCGGTTATTTTGCATCGTAATTTAAACCTGCCACGGCCGTGCAATGGCACGCGATTAGTCATTAAAAATTGATGAAAAACGTTGTCGAGGCAAGCATTTTGAATGGCAAGTTCCGAGGAGAAGATGTATTACTACCACGAATCCCTATTATTCCCACAGATGTGCCAATTGAATTCAAACGGATTCAATTTCGAATTAGATTGGCATTCGCAATGACAATCAAAAAGTCTCAAGACCAAACTATGCCTGTTTGTGGCTTAGATTAAGGCACACCGTATTTTTCACACGGACAATTATACGTGGCATGTTCTCGAGTGGATAAACCATCTAGCTTGTTTGTGTTGGCTAAAGATGGACTCACTAAAAATATCATACACTCCATTGCATTAAGAGACTAATAAAGTTATTTTCAACTGTCATAATTTGTGATAGAGATGTAATTTGAAATTTATTAGTTAAAATAATAAAAGTACAAAGAATTCAAAAAATGAATGTTTGGTGTTTTGTTACTTTTATAGGCCGTCATCGTTCACAACGCTCCATTCCTCTTTCAGTCATATACCACATACCCACACACTTGCAATGAGTAGGTTAATTTTTATTTGACACCAAAATATTTTCTAGAAGTAATTTATATGGCAAAACAACGTTTGTGTGCCGGGTCAGCTAGTATATATATATATATATATATATATACATATACATATATAAACTGTAGTGTGGCATCACTAGATCCTCCAGTGATGCTTTTGGAACGGCTGGTGAAAAATTTGAAAGCTTTGACACCGAATGTACTTCTCTTCGGGGACGGAGAAAATATTCATTGAAATCTTACAATCAAAAAGGAAGGACATTTTAGTATCATAAGACTTTAGATATGATTTCCCCGATATGTAATCAAATTCTAGAACTTTGAAAACCGTATTTTTTAAATTTATAAGAAATTAATGATAGAAGTGTCTATTATGATGATCACAAATTGTTTTAGAAAAGTTATTTACTAAATTCGAAAACATTAAAATGCTCTATTGATTCCAGGGAAATGATGCATGTACAAAGTTCGGTTACTTTATTAAAGTTGTCAAGGAAGCTTTTAAAAAAAATAGCACTCAGTTTAGTTTTGATGGAACCTAAAAACAATGCCTTCTTCGTTTCATCTCAGTTTTAACCATTTTTTTAGAAACTTCTTTAAAGTTTGTTCATCCCTTCCTAGACATTGATTGAGCATTGCTCATTCACATCACGAACTAGTTTTCTGCGAATATCAACAAAAGAAACAAAATGCTATTCAAAAGTGTACTACATAAATCTAACTAGAAAGAGAGAAAAGAAGAAAAGCAACAAACAAAAAGTTTCAGTAGCATGTTCTAAATCATTAAAAAAAAGGATTAAAAATGATGTATTGTAAAATAGATAAACCAGAAGAATTCGGAATCACAGGCTCATAAATCAAATTATTGAAAATATTTTTTTCATCCCATGCATTCCTGTATTAATACCAAGAACTTGGAAGGCTCCACAGTTCCCTTTTATTTCTCTGCTGTCTACCACAAAAAAAAGTTAGTCTTTTTCACATCAATCCTTCCATCAGTAAGATATTTCTCGTCATGAACCTTATTTTAAGGTATTCGACTACTTGCGACAACTTTTTTTTAAAAAATAGAAATATGGGGATTTTTTTGTTATTTTTAGATTTTTTAGAACATTTTAAGAAAAATATACTAAAGTTAAGAAGAGAAAAACAAATTATTATTACTAAAATAGGGGGGGGGAGGTAAAAATTTACAAAAAATAGCATAAACGCGGCTTATTCTGTACCAGCATTTTATGAACACATTTTCAATTTTTCAATTCTAATGTGTTGTTATGTTATTCATTTTCAAAATGTCCTTCAGGATAAGAGATATTTTAACTTTTACAAAAACTAGAGCACTATATCTTAGAATATGAAACTGCTTAAAAAAGCAGCTATTATATTCCCATAAACGACTGTAAATTTTTTAATAAAACAGGGATTGATAAATCTGAAGATTAAAACACTTCCACTATTCTACAGAACATGCACAAAAAATTTAGTTAACTACTTTCAAAACTTTTTTAGCAATCGCTGTCCCCGTTGGAGCATTTACAAAAAACATATTTCGAGTAAAACGCGTTTTAAAGTATGACATCATGCTTAAAGTAATGGCATCTGCTTTTACTAAAACACTAGTAGTTTTTGTTCTGGTGAACTGAAAATAATAAACTTGGTATTTTTATAAAGCTAATAAAATGGCCTATAAAATAAAATCATAAAAAATTTGTCCATTTTTGGCAAAATTTACAATGTTAGGTTAGTCGGGTACCTTAAGCCTCGTATTTACTTTTAATTTTACATTTTGTAAGTAATTCTGTTATTATTCATCTGAAGACTTTTCTCTACCTCCTAATATACCAAATTGCTATGCATATATACAAACAGAGAACTATATTTTCTAAGCATGTGTATAATGAAGTTTTTAGATGCAATCACTCCCAATATAATCAAAAGCATTCTTGAAATTCTAACATTTTGGTGTTCTACATTTATCCCCCGTGCATTTTTTTTTAAAGAATGCATTATAGAATTATTAAAGAATGATGAACATTTACAAGCAAAAATTAAATCATTTTGCTTACGTCATCGACGTATATTTCTTTCATCCTTGCCAAATTTTCAGTGACCGCTGATCTGTTTCCGTTTTTTTTTTTTTGTTTTTTTTCTGAATAAAAAAATGCCTCCCTTTTTCATACTTGCGTCATAGTAAAACCTCATCTAGATACTATTACCGATATCTGTGATGTTTAGGTGATTAAAAGAAAGCATTTAAATAAAAAAAACTCCTAAATACGAGCAGTGAGTGAATATTAACGTCCCACTGTTCAGCTACACAAGGGCTTTTGGGGACGGTCCGCGTAATTTTGAACCATGGTCAAGTGACGCGGACGACACATGAGCTGGCACCCCCTCTCTTAACTACCACACCACACCCTCGGGAGGACGTTTGAGCTCTCGATAGATTTAACGTGCATCGCTTTCCTACACGGTTGCATGTGGAAAAAAAAGAATAATTTTCTTTCAAATAAGCAAATTCTTTCTGAAATTTTCACATCTTGATTTATATGGGAAGAATGAAACATTTCAAGAACAATTTTATAACATAAGTCAATAAAAAATTCACAAATATGGGTTTTTCTCTCGTAGATATCAACAACCATAAAATTTTGCATAAGAACTACGGTACTACGCATAAATCACCATTCGTACTTCACTTAAAATATTACAACTGCATGAATATGATGATATATATATTGTTACGTTGATCGGGGTGCGAGGATTTATAAGTCGCAACGAACAAGACAGTTTATTAAGAGCGATGAGAATTTACTGTCGGAAAAACAATCCTTGTAAAGCTGAAAACACAGTGAAATTCTCAGCATAAATATCAGAAGGTCTTCACACCTTCAACAGCACTCAGACACAATTATCAGTGTCTACAATACACGTATGAAAAAGATTATTCACAAGCACCGCTTGTCTTATTCAACATCCGAGCAAATCGCTATTCGTCTCTTCACAGTCAAGGCAAGACTACTAATCGCTAGTCCAAACAATACGAACTAATCGCTGGTCGAAACAAGACTGACTAGTTTCGGCAAGCATCTCTCTATTTATAGACCTCGCGGATTTTTTGAGAGAGATTCGCCTCATAAATCGTGAAATTAGTGGATTTCTCCACTAATTTCTAGAAGAATCCATAAGGTCCAGAACTCGCCAAAAATGATTCAAACTTTGCTGTATCACCAAGATTTCGCCAAGTTCCTATTGAATCGCCATTGTAAAGTAAGGGACGGCGTTTCTTGTGAATATTACAAATTTAACATAAAATAAATATAACATAGAGTAATATAAATGCATTACACATTCAAATACAAATTTTTGCACTATGTTATACTAAATTCGTAACAATATATTCACATTCGATCTCCACTCAACCACCATTCCGTTAGCGTATCGATTTTCTAAAGTAACAAAGCGCTTGCCGAAATCTAATTAAAGTTCGAAGTTGACGAACGGAAGTCAATTTATGTCACACTGCAGTCTAACGCTCTGCGAGAAAGTGACTCTTAATTTTAAAAGAAAGCCACTCACATTCCTAGCATTGTCATTTTTAACAGTAGAAAATGTCAAAATAAAAATCTTTAAGCTTTCATTTTAATATATGCTTAAAACTATTTGAAATTCTTTTGGTGGCTTCTGAATTTTCGTTATAAGAGACAGACTGGCATTAATTAGTGTCAGATTTAGAATTTTTATGGTAATTAACATAAGCTTCCTCTGGCTCAATTTTACCTTCAGACTTTGTTATTGAAGCGTTAAATTAACTCACTGCCGCGTGTGGAGTCTTAGAAATGAAAGGAATGCTAAAATGTATTGTTTTTACTGTCACTGTTTCTGAAACATTTTTCAAAAAGAAGGGAAAGGGCATTTCATTAACCCTGTTAAATTTTAAAAAGATATAAAAAAAAATAGTTTGATGTATGAAAAGAATACTTTATTTTGAAGCTCTAAACTAAAAAAAAATTGGGGTGAAACTTTAAAACGCTGAATTTTAATTACCTAGAAAATGTATTAGTATGCAATACTTTTTAATCAACATCGCATACTAGACATAGGAAAATAAAATATCACAAAAAAACTAATGAAAACTTGCGTGAGATAAAGAATTTTTTTGTATGTGTGTATATTAAACTTAGATTGAGGTGCCTAGATTTTAATTTACTTTTTCTTAATTTTAATATTTTATTAAAGAATCTATGATTGCTCTATGAATTCATATCAATTGAACAGACATGTTAATTTTTTTCTTTCATAGACTAATAGGCAAATACCGTATTTTCTCGAATCTAAGCCGCCGTCGATTCTAAGCCGCATTCCAAATTCTCTACACGTTTTTGAGGAAAAATAAAAATATTGTGAAGAAGGTTCATCAATATCTGATACTTAAGAATTTTTTTTAAAAAAATGTTTGTGAGAAGTAATAAGAAGTTAATAATTAATTTATTTGACCAGTATGAAAAACTTTAAAATACTACATGAACCTATTATTACTCTAACCGTCAATATCATATTTCGAAAACGATTCGTCACTCCCATTGTTACAGCTGACTTTGGAATTGGTGCCGGCATCTCCATTTTCCCGCACAGTGCCGTCTTCCGTGCAATCGAATACATTTGTTATGCAACATTTTTTTTAAAGAATGCATTATAGAATTATTAAAGAATGATGAACATTTAAAAGCAAAAATTAAATCATTTTGCTTACGTCATCGACGTATATTTGTTTCATCCTTGCCAAATTTTCAGTGGCCGATGATCTGTTCCCGTTTTTTTTTTTTTTTCTGAATAAAAAAATGCCTCCCTTTTTCATACTTGCGTCATATTGAAATCTCATCTAGATACTATTACCGATATCTGTGATGTTTGGGTGATTAAAAGAAAGCATGTAAATAAAAAAAACTCCTAAATACGAGCAGTGAGTGAATATTAACGTCCCACTGTTCAGCTACACGAGGGCTTTTGGGGACGGTCCGCGTAATTTTGAACCATGGTCAAGTGACGCGGACGACACCTGAGCTGGCACCCCTATCCTAACTACCACACCAACGGGAGGACGTTTGAGCTCTCGACAGATTTAACATGCATCGCTCCCTACATGGCGGTCTTCAGTGGTACTGGGATCGAACTCATGGCATGCTAGCCACGATCCGATGCCTAGACCACTTGGCTACCGCGGCCACTAAATACGAGCAGACGACGATGTTTAAGATAGACTGAATACTGGAGGTTAACTGCGGAATGGGTTAAGTCATTGATGTGCAAGTGACCAGAATGGAGGGTTACATTTTTCCTTTTGAAAGGGGTGAAAACTCAATTTCCCCCATCCAACAAATGTTTTGCCTACGATTCTAAAACCCATCCGATTTTCAATAGCAATAACACTAGAAAAATAGCATGGCTTAGATTCGAGTAAATACGGTGATCAGAACTCTTTTTCATTAAAAGCATAATTAAAATTAAAATATAGACAATAAAAAGTGCACTTATCTATTTTAGAAAACTTTTTCTTTTTCTAATCCTACTATTAGTTCACTCCTCCCTATATATATATATTTACTTATTTATATATCTTGTTCAAATTTTCAATCTCGTTAGTAAAATACTTTCTATTCATCCATTCAAGTTCAAATACATTTTTTTAAACTTGTAGTGGATGACACTTGATGTTAATACAGTTTTTTTTCAAATATTAATTCATTAATTAAATTAAAGTAATTACCGGTTTTCAACGCCAATTTCAATTCGTTTCCATTGTTTTAACAATGTAACTGTTAAAACAATGACTAAAGTTGGCGTTAAAAAACCGGTTTTTCAGCCAAACTAGCCAAACCGGGTGTGCATTGTTACAACAATGCAGACTTCACTCTCTCCATATATAATATATTGTTCAAATTTTCAATCATTATTAAAAGACTTTCTATTCATCCACTCAAAGTAGAAATTGACTTTAAAAAAATTAATTTATATTTCTTGTTCTTTCTTCATTACAATTAATAATTCCACGCAAATGAAATTCTTTGGGAATTTAGCTTATACACACACATACACATATATATGCTAAATTCCCAAAATTGCATCAAAGCATTATGAGAAACACATTCATAAGCAGGTGTCAGTCCTAATTTGAATTAGTGTAGTCACGCCAAAATTGCACCTCAAATGTTTGCATCAATCTCCGGACGCACACAAATCTAATATCGCTATGTACAGTTCCAGCAGTAAACACCGTAGCGAAATCGAATTTAATTTAGGGACAGACGGCGGAATTCAATTTACTCCATGCTCTATGAGCTCGGAATTTCAAGAGGGGGTAGTCCTCAATTTAAGAGACACGTCGCAGGCATCTTTATTACATAGTCGTCTTCTGATAATGAGAATGGCCAGAATACAATGAAGCTTTTCAATACCATTTTAAATGCTTATGTGAACCCTACTTTAAACAAAACCCATCTCACGCGTTCATCAATTTTCATAGAAATTCATTGAAACATTGGATTTCGAATTCATTTTAGTATAGTGGTTCATAAATTTCTTTTAATTTCGATTCCAAATTTTGTGCTGTATTATTAATTCTGATAAATGCCATTGTGTGCATGAAAAATGTTTTTTTTTTAAATTATAAGTGCAATTTCGGCTTTTTGTAGTTTAATTTTAATTTGAGCTTTTCTTTAGAAAAAGAATTTTACTTATTAATTTCATCGCAGATTAATAAGTTTAAAAAGAAAGCGTCCTCATACGAAAAATGCGTAATTACGTATTATACCGTTAACTAATTTATCTAATGAAAAGACGTTGCCAAATGCCGCAATATGCAGTCAATGAAGAAAAACTGCTCCAAAACTCATGTACAAACATAATAATTTTGTTTACGCATACGATGATAGCATTTGGCGACGTCTTTTGAGATTTGGCGTTGCCTTCCGATTCGGTGAAACTGATCGACGGTATAATATGTAAGTACCGAAAAATGAAAGTCAAAATCATTAATATACAATATAGCTTTCAAATTATGATTGGAATATGACACAAATATCGAACAATTCAAAAGATCAGCTTTCAATAAATACGACATAACATGAGGGACATCTTCCTTTCTGGTTTGGTATCAAATTCAAACGCATTCGAAAATATATTGTTGTTTTTAATTTATCATAATACTTCTGGGGAAAAAATGCTCTGCTCTTCTCATACTTTTTTATACAAGATATGTTCTCAGAATTCATAGATTTGGTTACAAAGCTTTTTTTATCTCTCTCTCTCTATCCATCTTATAAACAATCTCCAGTTATATACATATATATGTACTAGCTGACCCGGCAAACGTTGTTTTGCTATATAAATTATTTCTAGTAAATATATTTAGTAGTCAAATAAAAAAATAACTAACTCATTGAAAGTGTGTGGGGATGTGGTATATGACTGAAAGAGGAAGGGAGCGCTTTGAACGATGACGTCCTACAAAATTACAAAACATCAAGCATTCATTTTTTGAATTCTTTGTACTTTTATTATTTAACTAATAAATTCAAATTACATCTCTGTCACAAATTGTGACAATTAAAAAATAACTTTATCAGTCTCTTAGTGCAATGGCGTGTACGATAATTTTAGAGAGTCCATCTTTAGCCAACACAAACTAGATGGCTTACTCACGCGAGAACATGCCGCCTATAATTGTCCGTGTGAAAAACACGGTGTGCCCAAATCTAAGCCAAAAACAGACATTGTTTGGCCTTGAAACTGATTGATTGTCATTGCGAATGCCAATCTAATTGGAAATTAAATCCGTTTGAATTAGCACATCTGTGGGAATAATAGGGATTCATGGTAGTAATACTCTTCTCCTCGGAATTTGCCATTCAAAATGCTTGCCTCGACAACGTTTTTCATTAATTGTTTAATGACTAATCACATGCTGTTGGACAGCCGTGGCGGGTTAAAATTACGAAGCAAAATAACCGGAGATCCAACCTTCAATTGTAAATGGTACGGTGGCATGCCTGGCGAAACCAATGAGTTCAAAACCTCTGCTGGATAATTTACAGCTTAGTTGGTATCGCAAACTGTATCGATAGATTTGTATGACATCCCCTGGCAACAACTGTTATCTTGAAATTTAAATCTTTGACGTCCGCATTTTTTACTGCCAAAATTGCTCTTTCTGCCAGCCACTCATGATTCATGTATTGCGTGTGTATATCGGGAAATACTTGTATCTGAACAATGAGTGCATTTTGCGAGTTAACGATTGTGCAGAAATTGGTCAGCAATTTTATGCACCCAGTGTTTTCATGCACAACTACTTTTCCATCGCCGATATCTAACAGTTGTTTTGAGAATGTTTCAGCGGATGGATCTTGAAGCATTTGAACGCGCATATTTACTTTCAGCTGTATTTTTTCAACATTACGCCACATTGGCGATGATTTCAAGCGAGCGTTGATCTCATTAGCGCCCGTTGAACCGGGATTGACGTGACAATGGTTCAGGTGGTGTTTCAATTTCTGGTTGATGCACTTTTGCTGACGCGCAACACATCCCGGCTGGCTCATTTTTTAAATTTAAGTGCATTACAATAACGGACATTCCTTGTCCATAGCACCAATTGTCACATTCGAATGAGCGTAATATTTAACATTGGGTTCATACTCGAATGCTTGAAGACGGAATGAATCGGATGTAAATGCTCGATGTACTTGGCGTTGTTGGTCATTTACTCTGAGTGTGTCAAATAGGAATCGACGCGCTTGTCTTTATTGATTTTGTTCAACTCGTACCTCTTGTGATTGTGATTTACGCAACTGCGCCATATTCACAGGCACATCTTCATTATCCTGTTGGATTTGTTCGTCTGTTCTTTGAGCTCTTCTATTTCACATGGCTGTAGATTTAGTAATTCGGCGGCCTAAATCATACCTTACTTTAAATGGCATTATTTTCTGTACAAAGCACACAAATAGATCAAATTGAAGTACTTAATGCTAGAAAACTGATAATGTACCAGTTCCTTAAAAATTTTACCACTACCTTTCACAATTATAAAATACGTATATATTTATCTTTACATTGAAAATGATTCCCGAAAATTTTGAGCACACTGAGTATTACAGTTTTATTAATTGGCGTTTAATAATAAATAAACTAATAAATAATAAATAAGAACTCAAAATGTTTCAATCATCTGTGCTTTTCGAAATATCATAAAATTCTTTCACATGGAATAAAGCTCAACAGAAATATTTTATTTACAACTTCCCTAAATGACAGTGATGTATTTATCTTCCTATAACTTTTCTCTGGGTCTGGATTTTCTTTTTTCTCTGAAAGAGTAGTATTTTCACATCTGGCGCGAAACCGATTTTCGACGCCAAGCGAAACAACAGACAGGGGTTTTAAGGTTTTTAATTAATATCTTCTCAACTAATTGCAATATCGGAATGAAAAATAGTTTTGCGTCCTATTCTCAGACCTACTGAATATACGCACAAAATTTCATAAGATTTGGTATAGTCGTTCCGGAGGAGTTTGGCTACAAACAATGTGACACGAGAATTTTATATATTAGATATATATGAAACCTTTAGTTGTTGAAGCGAGTTGTTAATGTCCGTTGTCTTTCCTGCATTCCTGAAAAATTTTATAGGTTGTGTCATTTGTGTTTTTACGATTAATAACTTCTTAATGAGCTTAGAAAAATAAAGTATTTTTTTGTGTAGAGATTGGTAATTAGATAGTTATATATTTAACAATCCTATTGATATTCTCTGCTCTCCGTATAAAGGCTGATTATAATGAAAGTTTCTGTTTCAAAATGCTGTTAAAAAAGATACACTCCTCAGAATGACTTCAAATTTGAACTGAATCTACTTGAAGATGGGGGAACCGATATGGCATTAAAAAAATTTGTTGGCGTTTTCATTGATGTTGTTCAGGGGGTTTTGTTCCTCAAGGTCCGGTTAAAAACCAATTTTTTTCCCATCCAATGTGGCATGACCTTGCAGTGGCTGATGTGCCTTTCACTAACAGTGCAACAACTGTTCCTGACAAAAAAAATGAAATAATCATGTTGTAACGGGTTTATCGGCGTACCTTTTACTAATCCTCTAGGGAAAATTCTATTAATTTAAATATTATTCAATTCAAACCTTTCTCCCGAAGAAGAAGATGCGATCTATGTAAATCAAGTCATATTTAAGCATTGACTTTTTGGTTCGAGAGAGAGAGAGAAACTAGAAGTTAAATGATAGAAGTTTGAGATTAACATAAAGTAATTGAAAGCTAGACGAGAGTGACTCGTCGATTAATTAATTAATAGATAAAATTGATAATTGACAGTAAGTAAGATATTGAAATTAAAATCTAATCGACTAGAAGTCGATTATTTGAGATAGGAGTTACGATTATTTCTAAACGTAAGTGACTTTTAATTAACCCGGCATCACTCGCGTGAAAAAAAACGACCTAAAGTTCTTGCGCAGAGTGTGTTATACCCAAGGGTGTTTACATTGTTTTTTTACCGTGAAATTTGTATACAAAGGTTAAAAAGGAAGAAAAGTAGGAAGTATATATGTTTATTACATTTTTCATACGTAAATTTAGCTTTTCTGTTCTTTTTTATAAGGGCATTCAGTGCATTGTTTATACACTCCTTTAATCGCGTCGTGAGTGAGTGCGATGTTTTCCCTGGATCTTAATTTTTTTTTTAATCTGAATATCTTTTTCAAACTAAACGTATAGGAATAAACTTCTTTATTCTTTAAATTTAAAAATTTTGGAATTTCTTTTTTATTTTCTCTCTTATTTTGTTCCAGCAATCGTTTGTTTTTTTTTCTTTCAAAAGTTCATCTGAAAGTGGATAAGATGTGTACCAGTTATCTCCTTTAAAATTACGTTCTTCTGAAATTTTTTTGTGTCTCTGCATATAAAACATTTATTTTCAACAGTGTCTCCCTTTTCTAAATCTGGATCGATTTCAGTGGATGAATCATGCTTGCTGTTATACTCTTCGTTTGCTTTTTCCTCATCATAACCGCGAAGAGAATTTCTTCATCCAAAAATACTGTATTGTACAATATCTATTAAATACAGTTATTGTATTTCCTTAGTTCTTATATTCCATGGTCAGGTAGACTATTATAATTCCAATATATCTTTCATTCTCTATTCAATAATTCAGTTCATCTTTTGCCATTTGTTTATTTTGCAGACAACCCGGAAGACATGTACACAACACAAAGAACATTACATGATTCTGACTCTACAAGCCAAACGCGTTTACATCACTCACATGACTTGTAGCGCCATCTATACATTTAATATTAAATTTACAACAACAGTATTTATTAAGCACTTAAATATCACATTTCTTCATCATAACTACAATAATATGTCAAAGCACAAGGCAGATTTAAAACGTGCTCATGCATTTAGAATTGTAACGGTGATTCAAGCGCAGGGTATGACATACCCGAAGAGGCGATATCCAAAAATACATATTTAGAACTCACCTACAAGCTAAGGCCTCTCAAAGGTTATGACCTTAAAGTCAGCTATACTAGAAACTATCCATTTTCCAATAAAGGTTTATAAGGAGCATTGAAAAAAGTTAGACGGTGGGTATGACACACCTTGCGCGAGTAGTGCCGGGTTAAATAGTAAATATATCATCTTTTTCGCTTTGGCTCTAATACTTTATGTTTGTGCATTTCCTACCCTGGTTTGTTAGACTCATAAAAGGATAAATAAACGATATTTGTTTTGATTATGGCTGGTGTTCATTCTAACTCCCAATCATTAAGGGGTCTTATGGGAAATCCCTTACAGGGTACATTAAACGGTACCGTTGGTTTAACGTGCAACTTATGCCAAAGTCGTCGTAATTCGATTCAAAATGCCACCACCTTCGTTATTCCGTTTACAGCGCTATATATTGATACACTTCGGAACTTTTTCCTTATGCCTTACCGTTTCCCCCTTTTCAAGTAAATTCAGTTCAAATTTGAAGTTATTCTGAAGAGTCGTTCTTTTTTTACAGAATTTTAAAATTGAATTTATAATTATAATCGCCTTGTAAATAGCCTTTATACGGAGTGTTTAAAGTAAAAATTTCTTTAAATAAATGGATAAAATAAAAGAAATAAAAAAAAGTGATCATAGACATGCATTATTGACTGCTATATTAAATACGTGATGATAATGTGAAAAACTTTTACAGTCTACATATGACTTAAAAATGAAAGTACGCAATCATTCTATTTTATTTTTAAAATATCCGATCACTTTTTTAAATTTTTAATGAGCTGCGGATTGGTGTTTTACCTTTGCAGACCTAGTACATTCCTGGAAGCTGGTATCTCTTTTTAGTGCGGCACCCTATAGGCGGATACCAATCACCGCAGGTAATTTTGACACCCAGTTTCCTCCCAAGAGGGAGGCACCTGAGCTCCAACGAGGCGAACATGTACTATGATTTAATTTTTGACGAAAGCACCCAAGCCAAACAGACACTCTAGGGATCTTTTACATGTCGTATTATCATACGACATGGCCACTGTTTATTTTCTGCATCATGGAAATCCACCAACTTGGGCCGGGGTCGAACCCGCAACCTTAGGTGCAGAAGGCCAGCGACAAACCAACCACACCGCCTAGCCTCTGATAATTAAAATACAGAATTAGAATTTTTTTTAGAAAAAAAAATCATATTTCATCAAGTATAACTTGCGATTATAATAAAATTTTATGAAATAGAAATCTTATCACAAATCAAACAAGAGTTGAATATCTTTTCTTACAAGATTAAACTTTTAAATTGTTGTAATTCGAAAATTTATAATATGATTTGCATATTTTTTTAATTTTGAGAAATACATGATCCCCCATAAAAAAGTGAAGACTCTTCATTCGATTTTTAAAACTTGGGAATTCATTTAAGAAACATTTTTTTTTAAAAAATTTACTCTTACATTTAAGAAATTCACAAATAATCAAATATTACCACTGAAATAAAAAAAAGTTTTCAATCGCAACAATTTATAGAGTCGAAATAGTCTATCTACAAGCCGCAGATAACTTTTAGACCAAATACTTTGCTCTCAGATCACGAACATTATAATTGAAAGCCCAACTGATATATTATTAATGAAAATTCAAAATTTCAAGTAGCCTTCTCTCGACATTGATGTATCACTTTGCAACTAACAGCTCAAATATTTAACATAGATCGCTTTCGTCTCGTTCATAGATATCTGATATATGCATACTTTATTCTAGAACAGGGTAGATGAACCAGTGACACGCGTGCCATCAATGGCACGCGACACATTGCTTTGAACACGCGAGCGATCAAAATGGTTTGCATTTTATTTCAAATTAACGAAGTTCACTATAAAGTATTGCGAACAAACGCAAGTGATCGGTCGTAGAATGGTCGGGAGTATTCTTGTTTGTTATTGTCTTGCCTTAGTTACGTCGTGGACTGCAGTTACTTATAATGCAAAGTTTGTCTGCGCATAGCATAGTCAATTTCGTTGACACATTTGTATTTTAAAGTTTATTTGTGCTTAATGCGGTGCTCGTTTTAACTATTAAAATTCACTTAAGTTAACTTGTATCATAATACCCAGGTTCGCTTATTCAAACTTCAGTCCGCATTACAAGTGAGTTAATCTATTCTAATCAAATTCAAAGATATAACGCTACTGCATTTAAAAATTAAAATAATTTAGTTTATTACATTTCTAGATTATACGATTGCATTACAAATTTAAGTATAAAAATTAACCAAGAATAAGCATTAAGGAAACAATGAATAAGAATTAAGAATTCCACTTATCTGAAACGGAGGTGAGGGATGGAGGGTGGCATGAACCCTTTTTCGATTCTGTAGATTTCGTCATCTGAAAATTGAAAGAAAGGGTCTCTCACCTGAAAACTATCACGCAGCGCCTTTTAAAGCAAGGCAAATCTCCAATTTTGTGCTTACGCGCACTATTTGACAAAAAAAACCCATTAGTCAGTCTCCAGACGCAAAGTTACTATTTCAACTAAAATTTATGCAGTTGTTTACCCTTGAGTGCCAGCGACTGCACCCCATTCCAAATAATTTCAACAACATCCTGTAAACAAAGGGAACACACAAAATTACGAATGGTTTGGGGACCATCCGCATTGCCAGCCTCTCATCATGTTATATTTACGCTTTTTAACTGTTATTCAACATAGCTAGTTCAGAACAAAAAGTGCTACATAGTAAGTGTAACAGAGAATTTCAAACTTGGAGAATCTAGGGGGGAATATGGCATTATTAATAAAGACGACAAAGCGGTGCGTGTTTTATGTTCTGAAACAGTGGTATGCAAAACATCGTCTGTAAAACGCCATTTTGAAACAAATCACAAATCTTCTCGTCAAAAAAGTGAACCACAGCAAAAATAATTAATTGCTTAGAAACCATTTGGCAGATGACTCCAATTCATCATGCATTCATCTAAAAGTAACATCTTACAATCCTATAAAAAAAGAGTTATTTGTCATCCAATCTGCAGCAACAAAAGTCACACTAATGTTACTTTAATTTCAATTACACGCATAACTAAAACCTTTTCAACTATACAGTGTGAAAGGTATTTTTTCGTAGTAAATAAAGAATTTTGAGTTGTCAGTATTTAGTTTTATTATTTTCTCAATAAACAGAAGTCAAAATTATTTGATGGCACGTCATCAAAAATTTCTTAAGAAAGAATGGCACGTTGATCCATAAAAGTTCGCCACCCCTGTTCTAGAGTATTAAAAGAATTCACCTATTGGTGTATCTTTCGTGTTATGTTTCAGTTTTCGGTAAAAGCAATTCATTTTGCTTATGCATTTAATAATCTCATAATTTATTACTGAACTGCAGACATGCATTCATGTTACACGCATATGTAACAAAGCATTTTAGAATAAAACAACACCATTACAAATAACGGGAATTTGCACCATGCTATAAGACAGGCGAATTTTTCGAATTGCAGTGTACAAGCAAACCGTTTGCACCAGTAGCGACACCAACCGCAGACCTCAGCCGGAGTGTATCTTTTTTATTTTTATTTGTACCAGCAACTTGCCTGTCTGCAGCTATGCCGTGCCCACGTTAGATTATTAGAATGACTCACGAGTGTCGATCTGGACGTGCCACGTTAGATGATTAGAACGACCCACGAGTGTCGATCTGGACGTGCCACGTTAGATGATTGGAATGACCCACGAGTGTCGATCTGGACGTGCCACGTTAGATTATTGTAATGACCCACGAGTGTCGACCTGGACGTGCCACGTTAGATGATTGGAACGAACCAAGAGTGTCGATCTGGAGTGCCACGTTAGATTATTGTATTGACCCACGAGTGTCGACCTGGACGTGCCACGTAGCTTATTATAAGGACCCACGAGCGTCGACCTGGACGTGCCACGTTAGATGATTGGAACGACCCACGAGTGTCGATCTGGACGTGCCACGTTAGATTATTGTAATGACCCACGAGTGTCGACCTGGACGTGCCACGTTAGATGATTGGAACGACACAAGAGTGTCGATCTGGAGGTGCCACGTTAGATTATTGTATTGACCCACGAGTGTCGACCTGGACGTGCCACGTAGCTTATTGTAAGGACCCACGAGTGTCGACCTGGACGTGCCACGTTAGATGATTGTATTGACCCACGAGTGTCGACCTGGACGTGCCACGTTAGACGATTGGAACGACCCAAGAGTGTCGATCTGGACGTGCCACGTTAGATTATTATAATGACCTACGAGTGTCGACCTGGACGTGCCACGTTAGATGATTGGAACGACCCACGAGTGTCGATCTGGACGTGCCACATTAGATTAATGTAATGACCCACGAGTGTCGATCTGGACGTGCCACGTTAGATGATTGTAATGACCCACGAGTGTCGATCTGGAAGCGCTACGTTAGATTATTGTAATGACCCACGAGTGTCGACCTGTACGTGCCACGTTAGATGATTGGAACGACCCACGAGTGTCGAGCTGGACGTGCCACATTAGATTATTGTAAGGACCCACGAGTGTCTATCTGGAAGTGCCACGTTAGATTATTGTAAGGACCCACGAGTGTCGACCTGGACGTGCTACGTTAGATCATTGGAACGACCCTCGAGTGTTGACCTGGACGTGACACGTTACATGATTGGAACGACCCACGAGTGTCAATCTGGACGTGCCACATTAGATTATTGTAATGACCCACGAGTGTCGATCTGACGTGCCACTTTAGATTAATTTAATGACCCACGAGTGTCAATCTGGACGTGCCACGTTAGATTATTGTAATGACCCACGAGTGTCGACCTGGACGTGCCACGTTAGATGATTGGAACGACCCACGAGTGTCGATCTGGACGTGCCACGTTAGATTATTGTAATGACCCACGAGTGTCAACCTGGACGTGCCACGTTAGATGATTGGAACGACCCACGAGTGTCGATCTGGACGTGCCACGTAGATTATTGTAATGACCCACGAGTGTCGACCTGGACGTGCCACGTTAGATGATTGGAACGACCCAAGAGTGTCGATCTGGACGTGCCACGTTAGATTATTGTAATGACCCACGAGTGTCGACCTGGACGTGCCACGTTAGATGATTGGAACGACCCACGAGTGTCGATCTGGACGTGCCACGTAGATTATTGTAATGACCCACGAGTGTCGACCTGGACGTGCCACGTTAGATGATTGGAACGACCCACGAGTGTCGATCTGGACGTGCCACGTAGATTATTGTAATGACCCACGAGTGTCGACCTGGACGTGCCACGTTAGATTATTGGAACGACCCAAGAATGTCGATCTGGACGTGCCACGTTAGATTATTATAATGACCCACGAGTGTCGACCTGGACGTGCCACGTTAGATGATTGGAACGACCCACGAGTGTCGATCTGGACGTGCCACATTGGATTAATGTAATGACCCACGAGTGTCGATCTGGAAGTGCTACGTTAGATTATTGTAATGACCCACGAGTGTCGACCTGGACATGCCACGTTAGATGATTGGAACGACCCACGAGTGTCGATCTGGACGTGCCACGTTAGATTATTGTAATGACCCACGAGTGTCTATCTGGAAGTGCCACGTTAGATTATTGTATTGACCCACGAGTGTCGACCTGGACGTGCCACGTTAGATGATTGGAACGACCCACGAGTGTCGATCTGGACGTGCCACGTTAGATGATTGGAACGACCCACGAGTGTCGATCTGGACGTGCCACATTAGATTATTATAATGACCCACGAGTGTCGATCTGGACGTGCCACGTTAGATGATTGGAACAACCCACGAGTGTCGATCTGGACGTGCCACATTAGATTAATGTAATGAACCACGAGTGTCAATCTGGACGTGCCACGTTAGATTATTGTAATGACCCACGAGTGTCGATCTGGAAGTGCCACGTTAGATTATTGTAATGACCCACGAGTGTCGACCTGGACGTGCCACGTTAGATGATTGGAACGACCCACGAGTGTCGATCAAGACGTGCCACGTTAGATTATTGTAATGACCCACGAGTGTCGACCTGGACGTGCCACGTTAGATGATTGGAACGACCCACGAGTGTCGATCTGGACGTGCCACGTAGATTATTGTAATGACCCACGAGTGTCGACCTGGACGTGCCACGTTAGATGATTGGAACGACCCAAGAGTGTCGATCTGGACGTGCCACGTTAGATTATTATAATGACTCACGAGTGTCGACCTGGACGTGCCACGTTAGATGATTGGAACGACCCACGAGTGTCGATCTGGACGTGCCACATTAGATTAATGTAATTACCCACGAGTGTCGATCTGGACGTGCCACGTTAGATGATTGTAATGACCCACGAGTGTCGATCTGGAAGTGCTACGTTAGATTATTGTAATGACCCACGAGTGTCGACCTAGACGTGCCACGTTAGATGATTTGAACGACTCACGAGTGTCGATCTGGACGTGCCACGTTAGATTATTGTAATGACCCACGAGTGTCTATCTGGAAGTGCCACGTTAGATTATTGTAATGACCCACGAGTGTCGACCTGGACGTGCCACGTTAGATGATTGGAACGACCCACGAGTGTCGACCTGGACGTGCCACGTTAGATGATTGGAACGACCCACGAGTGTCGATCTGGACGTGCCACATTAGATTATTGTAATGACCCACGAGTGTCGATCTGGACGTGCCACGTTAGATGATTGGAACGACCCACGAGTGTCGATCTGGACGTGCCACGTTAGATTATTATAATGACCCACGAGTGTCGACCTGGACGTGCCACGTTAGATGATTGGAACTACCCACGAGTGTCGATCTGGACGTGTCACATTAGATTAATGTAATGACCCACGAGTGTCGATCTGGACGTGCCACGTTAGATTATTGTAATGACCCACGAGTGTCTATCTGGAAGTGCCACGTTAGATTATTGTAATGACCCACGAGTGACGACCTGAACATGCCACGTTAGATCATTGGAATGACCCACGATTGTCGACCTGGACGTGCCACGTTAGATGATTGGAACGACCCAAGAGTGTCGATCTGGACGTGCCACATTAGATTAATGTAATGACCCACGAGTGTCGATCTGGACGTGCCACGTTAGATTATTGTAATGACCCACGAGTGTCGATCTGGAAGTGCCACGTTAGATTATTGTAATGACCCACGAGTGTCGACCTGGACGTGCCACGTTAGATGATTGGAACGACCCACGAGTGTCGACCTGGACGTGCCACGTTAGATGATTGGAACGACCCACGAGTGTCGAACTGGACGTGCCACATTAGATTATTGTAATGACCCACGAGTGTCGATCTGGACGTGCCACGTTAGATGATTGGAACGACACAAGAGTGTCGATCTAGACGTATCACATTAGATTATTGTAATGACCCACGAGTGTCGATCTGGACGTGCCACGTTAGATTATTATAATGACCCACGAGTGTCGACCTGGACGTGCCACGTTAGATGATTGGAACGACCCACGAGTGACGACCTGAACATGCCACGTTAGATTATTGGAACGACCCAAGAGTGTCGACCTGGACGTGCCACGTTAGATTATTGTAATGACCCACGAGTGTCGATCTGGACGTGCCACGTTAGATTATTATAATGACCCACGAGTGTCGACCTGGACGTGCCACGTTAGATGATTGGATCGACCCACGAGTGACGACCTGAACATGCCACGTTAGATTATTGGAACGACCCAAGAGTGTCGACCTGGACGTGCCATGTTAGATGACTATCAGAATCCCAATTAAAGACAGTTGTTAAAGGTTTATTCCTATCCTTTGTTGTTTGCAACTTGTGGGACAAGGAGTCGCTGCACATGGAGAGAACTATGGCTTATGGACTACAGATTATTCGTCTCAGTGCTTCTATTGGACGCAGGGACGTCTTAAGACTTCTTAAAAGTCTGAGCCACTACGCTATCGGTTTCCAACCTTTTTTGAACTGTCGCCCCCTTTTCTAATAAATATTTCGATACCGCCCCCTCCCACTCTAGAGAAATAAGAGAGTACATAATACATGGTGAAAACAAGAGTTAAATTTTGAAAAATATCCTATTACTAAAAGAATATATTTTTTTAATTTCATTTTTTTCTGAAGTCCCAGATTTTTTACTTGCGAATCTGAAATATTTATTGCCGCAAATATCTTTAAATGTGTAATGTTATATATTTCAGTCACATAGTTAGGATATTGTTGGAATTGAAATGCTACCGAATTTCTTCTTCATTTAAAAGAGTGGAATAAATGTTTTAGATTACCTGTTATAAAAACAGGCAGGGGTTTTGATTATACGAAGTAATTCATAATAAACTATTGATTTCAAAATAAATATAAATTGACGTTTCAGCCTTTAAAGAATCACGTTAATACCTGGTTAACTTATTTAATTATGTTTCTTGGATAATATACGTAACGAAATGCAGAGGACGAAACATGTTTCCTACTGCTCACAGACAAAGACAACACGTGAACTATATCATTCAATTAAAATGCACTATATCATTCAATTAAAATGCACTATATCATTCAATTTAATGTATGTCTGAATGCAATGTAATCTTTTAAGTTTTTCATCCACTTCCCGAACTACCGAAATATGTGGATTTTTGTACATGTGATACAGGAATGACTTAAATACATACAATCAATATAAGGTAAACAGTATTAAAGTTTACCTTTGTTAGTACATAATCAGCGTGTTTTCTTAGTCTGTTTTGGTTAATCTGCCCAAGCCCCTCCATGACATCTCAACGCCCCCCTGAAAGCCTCAAACGCCCACAAGGGGGCGTTATCGCTCACGTTGAGAATCTATGCCCTACGCAATTGTAAGCCCCATCTTTGACCCTTAAAAATAGGCAACACATATCATTCACTGTCCCCCCAAATACTTATACAAACAATAACCTGAAACAAATAAATGTACATGACTTACAATCGCATAAACCAGCTCGACCAACTACTGCCTTTTGAATGAATGAGTAATAATGGTGTACACTGGCGTAGCTGGTAATAAATATCAAAAATTGCAGAGGTTCTTTATTTTTTTTGAAAAAGAATTAAAAGACACCTATTTTAAAGTGTCACAATATTACACATGTTGGGGCCCCTATAGCTTGTGGGCCCCATATCACTGATACGGTGGTAGCTATGTCCCTGGTGGTGTATGGTGATAGCTATGTCCCTGGTGGTGTATGGTGGTAGGCCTATTCCTGTACATCAACAACCGTCATTACATATCATCTGAATTCCCAGTTTTTCGAAAAATACCACCAGAAATAACATTTCATCGTTGAAATTATCCGAATTATGATCTTATGAACACTTAGTCCAAAATGAGACGATGCCCCGGCCCAGTTGGCCCATGCCTTAGGGTATCCGACTACCCTAAAATTGTGAATTTTGCCAAAAATTGACCATTTTTTTATGATTTTATTTTATAGGCCATCTTATTAGCTTTATTAAAATATTAAGTTTATTATTTTCCGTTCACTAGAACAAAAACTACAAATGTTTTAGTAAAAGCAGATGGCGTTACTTTGAGCAAGATATGTCATATTTTAAAACGCGTTTTACTCGAAATGTGTTTTTTTTTAAATACTCAAACAGGTCCAGCGATTTCTAAAAAAGTTTTGAAAATAATTAACTTAAATTTTTTGTGTATGTTCTAAATAACAGTAGAAGTGTTTTAACTTTCAAATTTATCAGTAACGGTTTTATTATAAAATTTACAGCCCCTTATGTGAATATAATTACTGTTTTTTAAGCAATTTTATATAATAACAAAGATAAAGGGCTCTAGTTTTTATAAAAATTAAAATATCTCTTATCCTGAAAGTCATTTCAAAAAAGAATAATATAGCAACACATCAGAAATGAAATTTTGAAAATCTGTTCATAAACTTTTGGTACAGAATAAGTCACGCGTTTATGCTTTTTTTTTTTTTTTTTGTCAATTTTTACCTATTTTTTCCCACATTTTAGTAATAATAATTTCTTTTTGTCTTCTTAATTTTAGCATATTTTTTGTTTAAAATGTACCAAACAAATCTAAAAAAAAAAAAAAAAAAACCATATCTCCATTTTTTTTTTTTTTTTTTAAAGTTGTCGCAAGTAGAGTCGGATACCTTAAGACGTCCCTGATTGGACGATATCATGCTTTATTGTTGCGAATATAGAATGGACGGATTCGACTGACAAGGAAGATGATACCAGTCTCGTAACGTGTAAGAATACATTTTCTGAATAGCATGCGGTGTGAATGGTACAATGGATCACTCTGTGACTTCGAGAGTGCTGATGCAAAAAATAAGATAAATTAGGATGGGCCGATTCAAAAATCTGTTCCAAATCATACCATTCGATACCGCAGAACCAAAAGGGAATTTCAAAAGGCTATCTATTGACTATACATTTAGAGACATCCTAAGACTCCCTGAGGTCCTGGGCCCCTACGCAAAAGTAGAGCGACCCTTTTAAGTATACGCATGTCCATAAATTAAAGATAATGAAGTTCAGGCAAAGAAAGAGACAGAAGCAAAACAAATTAGACATATTTGTAAAGTCAATTTATGAATGATGCTAAAAAAGATGCTATATGTTTGACATAATTAATAAAAATTGCGATTTTTACTCCCTGGAGCAAATTTCAAAAAAGAGCCTATTTACAAAAAACAGTATAACATGGTTAGTATGATGGTTAATACGGAGTATGTCTCCCGGACGATGCAATACAGGCCTTACAACGCCTACGCATGCTGAGTATCAAATTATCAATCTGATCTTGGAGAATATTACACCACTCATCAAGCAATGCAATCCGAAGTTCCAGTAGACAGGTGGGAGGGGTTTGACGGGCTGCAATTCGTCGGCCAAGTATATCCCACACATGCTCTATTGGATTCAAGTCCGGTGAGTATGCTGGCCAATCCATACGGGTGATATCCTCCGATTGAAGGAATTCGTCTACAATGTTTGCACGGTGAGGACGGGCGTCGTCATCCATAAACAGAAATTCAGCACCCATGGCGCCCTGAAACAAACGTACATGTTGTTCCAGAATGACATCCCGATAGATGTGGCCTGTCATCGTTACACTCTGAACGTGTAGGTCAGTTCTGGAACCAAGAATAATTCCTCCCCAAACGAGCCATCATGCACCACCGTAACGGTGTCGTTCAATGGTGTTCTGGTGGTAACGGGTACCTGGCGCTCTCCATATGAAAGTCCGGCGAGAATCAGACTGCAAACTAAACCTGGACTCGTCGGAAAACATCACACAAGACCTCTGTTGTGGTGTCCACAATGTATGCTTTCTACTCCAGGGTTAATCGCAGGCGACAGTGAGTTGCGGTAAGAGGAACACATCTGACAGGCCTACGAGCATATAGAACAATGTGCCCTAAGCGTCTGTACACGGTCTGCCTTGAAACTGTCGTACCAGTAGCTGAAGAGAGCTGACGAGATAGGTCTGATGCTGTGCTCCGTCTGTCTCTTTGGCAGTAACTGCCAAATACTGGTCCTCATTCGGCGTTGTAACTCGGGGGCGACCTGTGCTGTAACATCTACTCACATTACCATTATCTTGGAATCATTGCCAAAGCCTGGAGATGACATTCCGGGCGATTCCAAGTTTCTCGGATACTTCTAGTTGGGTTCGTCCACATTCCAGTCGTCCGATAATTCTACCACGTAAAAAATCATCCAAATGCTTCCTTTGTGCCATAACTATGCGGTTATTGCACTGAAAGGC
The DNA here is from genome assembly GCA_019973975.1 of Trichonephila clavata. NCBI lineage: Eukaryota > Metazoa > Arthropoda > Arachnida > Araneae > Nephilidae > Trichonephila > Trichonephila clavata. Next base: position 148,933 of record BMAO01017436.1, read on the forward strand.
TTTTAAAGCGCTTGTGAACAATTTTACTTCTTTGCCACCATTCCTTATATACCCTCTCTTACACTCTCGTCATTGTGACGTACTATCCGCGCCATCTGGTGGTTTCCTGTAATTTGCATATTCTTCTTCAAGATGTGTGTGATAATTCTACAGGTGAAATTTTTATTTTAGAGTTCAATTTCTGTGTGATTCTGAATTAGCCTTAATTTATGGACATGAGTGTATACAGCTTATAGCATATATTATCAAGTACTCTACAAACAGTAACCCACAACAAATAAATACACTTAACGCACAATCTTACAAACTATAAGCACGAACACTCTCGACAGACTGCCCCCTTTCAACGAAATGATGATATATGGTGGTACGCCCAGGCAGGGATGATGGACGTAACGTAATAATGGAACCTTTTCACTGTCCTCAATTGGCATATAGTTCGAATTTCTCAGGGAATACCATTTGACAGTTAAATTTATTCGGATCATGATACTGAGACCGAATCCAGAACAAGACGAGATCCTCTACCCCCCAAAGTTGAAGCTCTAGGCTTAGATGGCATCAGCCTTAATTTCTTAAATTTATTAAGTGTATTAAATCAGTTAATCAAACATCAAAATGTAGTTCCCCTTTGCCTACTAAAATTGATAAAAATCACAGCCGCAAAAATAATGAAGAACTTCACCCTCTTTTTGGATGATTCATAATCAATATATTTATTTCTGAAAGTTTAAAATTAGCTTCAAGATGTAAAATTACGTAAAATTTTACATTAGATCACATCTTATACACACTGCTGGCCACACAAAATGCAACGCCAAGAAGGACCAGAGATATCACAGAGAAATTTATTTTGCAGATAAATGTTGCACAAAGATCAAACGATTAAAATTACAGCCTTTTATGATGTGTGGATGATGGCCAAATCAGTATTTAGTGAAACCGCCATTATTGGCTATATCCGCTGCCACACGCCTCGGCATAAACTCAAAGAGGTTTTGGATGTATCCTTGGTCCATGCGGCTTCCGCATATTACCAATATCACATATCATCATTACCAATATCACATATTGTGTAGCAGCGGGGTGCTGTATCTCGGACCAGACATTGTGCAAGCATAGATCACACGTTTTTGATTGGCGATAGATCGAGAGAAGAAACAGACCAAGGAAGCAATTCAATCCTGATGGGTAAAAAAGATCTTTTGAACATAGCGTGCCACGTGTGGTTGCGCATTACCCAGTTGGATTATGGCTGATGGCGAGCACTGTATGTATGGAAGGATCACGGGCACCAACGCCTCAAAACTATAACGCTGGCTGTTCAGTGTACTGGCAATACATACTAGAGGGGTGTGGCAGTGAAATCTAATACCACCCTCACACCACGATACCGGGTGCAGGACCAGTGTGATGACGCATAATGCAATATTTCAACAGCCTTTCACCACGGTGCCTCCAAACTCGAATCTGACCTTCGAGATGTTGTAGGCAGTAGTGGAATTCGTCAGTAAACATAATGTCGCTCCATTCCGTTGTCCCTGTCCATAGTTCATCACACCATTCGAGGCGCAAACGCATGTGGTTTTCACTCAAGGGTGAAAGAAGCAATAGATGCCTTGTGGACATTCCCTTCTGCTACAAATGGCGTCGAATGGTACGAGCGGACACCGAATGAAGCGCAACAGACTGAATCTGTTGTGCTGCGGTTTGTGATGTGGCTGAGCGATCCAACACTGCCATGCGCCCAATACGCCTGCCATCATGGGCAGTAGTGCAACGAGGTGGGTGCAATCAGCCCTGTCGCTCCATCTTTGACAGATCCGCATCACAGTAGCTTGGTTTCTTCCAATAAGTAGCGATTTCTCTCTCTGGAATATAATCCCTAATCCCTATAGGCTACTATTCTTTCCAGGTCTAATTCAGAAACTTTGTCAAAAGACGCTCGATTACCTTCCAAGAGGCATAGGTAATCAACTTACGCAAAAAAAAAAAAAAAAAAAAGGAACTTTAAATTGCCAATTTGTTTTTCCCTTATATATCGCTCGTGATGCGAGTACCTCCTGATCCATAGCCTAGTAACATGACTACTAGACAGAAGTGATCACTCCTATCCGGAGGCTGTTACTGACTTATTAAGATACCGCCACATAAGTTTGAGGAAGAACTTTTAAAATTGTCCAAAAGAACGATTCCGAAAGACCACAATCATCCATCAGCTCGGGAAGAGAAAGAGAAAGATTGATCAACTGATTGAAAGATTTTATCAATTACCCAGAAAAAATAAATTCATGAGACAAGAGTTCCAGAATTGAGATCCCATCTCATTTGAAGCCAATAGAAGTTTTCTTCTTAGATTAGCTTTCCCCCGCGGCTTCGGTCGCTCGCGAGTGAGTGAATATTAACGTCCCACTGTTCAGCTACACGAGGGCTTTTGGGGACGGTCCACGTAATTTTGAACCATGGTCAAGTGACGCGGACAACACCCGAGCCCCCCCCCCCCTCCTCATGACATGCTAGCTGCGATCCGATGCCTAGACCACTTGGCTACCGCGGACACGCGCTTCGCTCGCGTTGATGTCTTTAAATAACTCTAAGTCATAATCATTATCATTAGAAAGTAAATAAAATAATATAATTTTTTATTGCTTGACTGGGAACCATTAAAATTTAAAAATTCTAAAAATGAGCTTAGTTTAAAAAACTGTGTGAAAACATACTTTATTATAAAAATTAACAACAAAAATTCAATAAATTAAGCTTAATATTTTAAAACGTTGAAAGTATCTACCTAAATTAAATCATTCCTCTTTAAAAGAGTTCAAAACTGTATATTATTCTAAGACGCTACTGCGAACTATATTGTGTTCTCCCTTCAGGTGCAAATATGTGAAGCTTTCGGGCATTGGACACACACGAACAGGATACATACAGTTGGTCACAAGAAAAAAGCATGGCTCTTCCAAATGCACCCCTGCTACCTGCAATGTTTGCCCTTGCGGTTTTTTTAATAGTAACAGCGAAATTGAGGTTGATTGGAAATTGAACTGGTTTGAAATTGAAACTGTAGGTCAGAGGGGATAACTGGAATTAGAGGTATGATAACACTTCCCCCTTTCCCAACACCTGTTAAAAAAGAAACACCAGTATATTCTGCATCAATTTTGTGATCTGAAGACTCATTCCATTACATAGACGAAGAGCATCGAGCTTTTCCATAAGCAAACTGGTACATTTAGTTTTAATTGAAGCTTATGTGAAGGTCCACCTGAAAATGCCAGCGAATTTAAAAAATCCGTGGGATATAAAGTACTTTGTTCCGTATCCATGATTGTATCCACTGATAAATATTCCTTCATTTCCCCTAGCACGTCTTTTAAAATTGCAGTGTTGATTTTATTGATAATGTCGTTTTTAGGCGACAATATTCATCACACAGCCATTGATCACAATTTAAATTTTGTTGCAAGCCCGGGTAAACTTGAGCAATAAGAACATCATTTTCTACTTGACAACAAAATTTGCTGGAAAATAAAATATAACATTCAGCCTCTACGTCCTAACATCCATCATCACCGATTTTCAATAGCGTTTCTGCATGTCTCGAATCTAATTTCATCTGCCGATGAAACCCCTCTCGATCACTAGAAGAGTTTGTCAGAAATCACCAGCCAATAAAACTACCATAATAAATGCGTAAATCCTAAAGAGTCCGATTTAACGCTTCTATAGCTTTCTTGTGAGACATCATACTTTCATCCCACACTAAAAGCTTACATTGTCGAAGCATTGCTGAAATTGCAGATGGGTGAATTTTCATGTGCAAGATTCAACGGTAATTTTAAATTGGAATGTGCCATATGATTTCCGGTCAGTAGTGTCGTGGCTAGACCGGAAGAAGCCACAACAACTGCTATCTTTTGGTTTTATGTGACAGACATTAATAATAAGTTTAGCAAAAACGTTTTTCTGGTTCCTCCAAGAGCATCAAGAAAAGAAAAAAAAAAAAGAGTGCATCACTGCCGCATTCTATTTTACGTAACATTTGACAGAAAATGTGACTTTGTTCTGGAGTTAATGGATTTATTAATTCTTTTGCTTGATGTTGCTATGCAAAAAAAATTGTAGTCTAATTCTCGAGCAATTTCATCACCAAAATCATTTCCGTCGACTCGCCATGGACTAATCATTCCAAAATCATGCAGCGTTTCATTGTAGATGTGATCATTGAAAGTCATATCTGTATCCATTTGCTGCAGTCGTTGCAAAATATCTTACCCCATTAACTCTTTGTACTTATCCCAAAGTGTTTGAGGATTAGAAAGACCGCAAGATGATACAAGTATTGCGTAAATATCCCTAATTTTATTCAGCGATTGGCATTGTATGGCTTCCTCAATAGTAGTATCTAGTATATCCTCATAGTAATATCTCCATAAAATATATCGGTTCAGTTTAAGTAAAAAATTTCGTGCAAAACATGGCCTTACATTGGAATTATTTTTAAGAAAATAATAAACTTAAAATATTGAATATTTGATGAATGAAAAATTTTATGAAACTATCATTTAATAATATCAGAGCTTTCAGTATCACTCAGTTTGCTAAAACTTTACATGTCATTTCTCTTTAAAAAAGTGGGAGAAAATTTATATTAAAATTTCCGATTGTCGCAATAGAGAATTTTTTACCCAACTTGGCGATATTTGTTTGAGTTTAACACTTAACAAACATAACGAAATAAACGTTTGTACGCCAACTTGACAGGGGGTAAGCCCGCCCCTGTAGTTCCTGTAGGAATACAGGGATAAAATATACCTTATGTTACTAGCTGATAATGTAGCTTTCCATTGGTGAAAGAATTTTTAAAATCAGTTTAGTGGTTTAGGCGTGAAAGTGTAACGAACACACTCACATTCACATTTTTTTTAGGATTACCTACAATTTTAAAAAGATCATAACTGGAGAATTGAATTTTGTGAATGGTACCCAAATACTAATTAAAATGGTTAAAATGTTTTGGATCCCATCAGTTAGTGTTATCAGCTGTGGCTGTGCCACACTGGTTGACAGTTTGAACACTTTCATTAAATGCCTGGTTCCTACATTTGTTCACATTTTAAAAAACAATTGTTGTACATTTCGTTTTTGAAACTTTTCTATATCATAATAGTTATTGTTAAAGTCATTGAACAAGTGTATGCATGTTGTTGGAACCCTCTGTATATTTCAGGCTCAAAATCTCATATTGACATGATTTGGATGAAGGAAGGGCTAGATGAGAGCTTACACGAATTTCTATCTAATCCTAGTACCAAAAAGAATGTACTTGAACAATTTCACTAATGCTGCAATTTTAAATATATTTGCCCTAATTGAATCATATTTATATCTAACTGCATTAAATCTACATGTATTATTTACAGAATAACCATAAACTCTTCATTCCCTAAATTAATAATGCAATACAAATTATTGTAAAAGACAAATGATATGAAAAGCCTCCACCGATTTTTTTATATAATTTTAATTTATTCTATAAGTTTCTACTCGTATTACAAAATTCAACTTCTCTTCCCCTCCCCCCACATCCTTGCCCTTTTTCTACTACTTTGTGATTCATTCAATCAAAGAATAAGCAAATCATTATTCAACACAAACCAGATCAAATTATTTTCCCCTTCATATTACACAAAATTGCTTAGATCCTCATTTTTACAATAATTTCCAAATAAGTTTCGTTCCTTGATGGGGAGGGGGAGACTATGATGACAAAGTATAAGAATTTATATAAATTACTAAGAATTCATCCAATACAGTTATATTTATACATTTTTGAAATCCATTTTTAGCATTTTATTTACACAATCTGTAATAATCGTGTAACTAAAAAATGAACAGCAGGGTAAGAAATTATTTTTTTAGCAATTTCTTTTTACTAAGCAAAATTTTTGACCTATAAAACAAATTAGTGATTAATGATCTTATAACTTTCATAATTAAAGAGAAAAGAAAATGTTTATAATGTAAACATTTTTGCATATATATCATTAAATTCAATAAAAAATTTACCATTTTATGCATATAAAAAAACCTATATATTAAAAATATTTTCATCCCTCCCCTTCCCCTTAAGTTATTTTCATTTTTTTTAAATCTATTAGTCCTAGGAAAATACCTTTGTTTTAATACATATATATATATATAAATGTGTGTGTGTTGAAAACTTTCAAAAATATCTTGTTTTTAAAAATATTATTGAATCAGAGCTCTCAGAAGAAATACATATTAAGAAGAAATAGTTATCACAATATATATAGTGTAAAATCCAGCGTATAACATGCACTTTTAGTACAAGAAATAAGATAGAAATTTAAGTGAATGCATCATACACCAAGTATAAAAATGAGAGCTATAAAAATAAAAAAAAGATGAGCAGAGAAAAAAAATTTCTTCTACATATATTAAAATACTGTTCACTTAAAAGAATTGATATTTCTTATGAACTTAAAGGGTAATTCTAGAAGTATACTATTTTTTTTTCTAAAGCTTGGAATATTACGTTGAATAAATGACATAAAAACACAAAAGCACTGTGCATGTACATTTCAGGTTTCTTCTTAAAAAAGGTAGTGTACATAATAAGTGGTGAATATACAAAAAAATCAAAAATTGGTGCTTGATATGCTAGATTTTGCATTATTTAGTGAGTGTCTTACTCTCAAGAGTAACTTAACAGATGACAATTTTTTTAAACAAGAAATATTAAAAAAGTAACTTTATTACAAGATTTATAGTCTATATACAAATCTTACAAAAATATATAAAATTCTACATTCTAAGTTCGGTCGTTGTAAATACAAATTAATGAATCCCAAGCACAATCACAAACCTAAAAAAGGAAATCAAAATATGTAAGTATACATGAGAAAATAAAAATGAGAGAGAGAAGCTAATATAACAACTTATATAAATGCAACTGAAATGTAATTTACAATCAAATATTTAACTAAAATATATATATACCACAAACCTTTAAAAATTTTAATTTAAAAAAAATAGTAAAATAGAATGTGTAGTTACATATTACAGCAAATTTCAAGTTAAAAATATACTTTATTGTATTAAATTCATAAGGTTATCAGCTTTTTCTTTTGGAAGAACGAAATGTTACTTTTATTTCTCACTTACATTTCATAAATAAATTTAAAAGGTAAAATAAATTCATAAAGAAATTACTAACTTCGTTTTTCTTTCTTCGGCTGAAATCTAAACCATATACAAACTCGCTGTGTTCTTTGTGTACTTCCAATGCATGAGGTACATTCCAGTTCCAGAATCTGTAATATATTGAGAAAATTAATCTCTTGCACACAAACTGTATAAATTCATGGAATTCAGACTAGAAATCAAACTAAATATGTTGAATTATTTATCAAAAATAAAATTTCTTAAACCTTACAGAACTTTTGCGAAATTATCAAAATGAAAAAAAATATGCATCATTGAGAAAAATTGATAATTTTTCAATACAATATACTTTTAATAAAAATAATCACTCACATATAAAAATGTCACTTCATAAAAATAATTAGATGCAATAAACACTCAAAAACAAAATTCAAAGGGATTTAATTCCATTTCTTGTCAAAATTTGCCGCTTACCAGAAAAGTCTCTGTTCCAGATGTCATTTGAAAAAAAAATCCATCTTTTTCTAATCCCAACTAATAAAAAATAAATTTTTTTTGGTTGTTGAAATTAGTTAATTTTTGGTTTATTATTCATTAAAATAGGGTTCAGTAAATCAGGGTCTAATTCCATATACAGACGACTCTCGCTAGTTCAAACCTTCGATAATACGAACTTCTCGCAAATTCGAAGTATATACTCAGTCCCTAGAAAAACTCTTGATACTTTGAACTAAAACAATACATTTTCGAAAACTCAATATTTTGAAGTAAAATCTGCGACTTGCTAGATACAACATGCGTTAATTTGAAGTTATCTTATAAAACTCTTGAAAATTCGAACACTCACTATCATGTACAGTCCTGTAGCAAACATGTTGGAGCTTACAAGTTTTCTGTTGTATTGTCTGTGCATGATTCCCCATATGACGATCAGTCTGCATAGGATTGTGTATTTTACCCAAGACTGACATGATTGTTTTTGGCTCATCTGTGTGGCATATAACATGTGGCACCAAATAACACATGGACCAGACTGAACCGTGCCTTGAAGAACCAATGGTGTAGGACAGTGTCCAAGGGAACCAGGTGTGAAATGGTTTTATTTCCAATGAGAAATGGAAGATAACAGATTTTTTTGTCAAAAAAAATTAATTATGTACAGTATGTATTATTTTAATAATTATTTTTAATACATAAATGAAAGAATTAAATACAGAACTTTTAACTCCTGTCTAATTTTTATACTGCATATGTACTTTTTAAAAATAGTTTAAAATTTAAATGTATTAGGAAAAAAAGTTGTCTTTGTGTATTTTGAGAGTTTTTTCCTATCTTCTTGATAAATTCAAAGTTTTTCATTAGTCTCTCCAACTTGATATCAGAGAGTAGACTGTATATTAATATATTAATTCTACTGCTTTGAGGTATTTAAGATAAACATCTACATAAAAATAATTAATAAACTATTTGTTATATATATTGGAATAATTTATTAAAAAATGCTTTAAAAAACAATACCTCACTGTTATAACAGCTTCACAATCTGCCTTGGACATCACAGTGTAAAAATCACATTTCTCATAAAACCGAAATGATTTATTACATATTTCTTTGCTTACTTTGTCAAACAAAATTTTAACAGTGAATATCAAAAATATCTTGAATGGTTTATTATAGTTGAAATTATAACAGATATCAGACAGTGAAAGAAAATTTTCAAAACATGGAGCACATAAGAATTAGATTTCAATTCAAGGTGGGAAATCTCCCAGTAATAATAGCGAAGAGAGTAAAATTGGATGGGGTGCTGTCTAACAGAAATAATCAGAAATACAAAAAAATCATGAAAAGGTGTACCAATGACAAATTCAGTTTCAAGGATGAAGTTTCATCAAGTCGTATAGCAAGAAGCACTGACCATATAGGTATGAAGACGCTGAATGTGCGAGTTGTGACACCAAGAAGGTGTTAATATACAAAGCTCTTATAGTATGAAAATACTCCATTAAAAAATATGAATTTTTAACATCTTCTGAAAGTAAAATAACACTTTTATAAGAAATAAAAAGCATACATCTTTATTTTTATAACTTTGTTAATTGATTAAAAAGGCTGATAATTTAGTTCATTAGTTTTCTTTCTCTAAATTTATATTTAAAGCAGTTTCTTTTAATTATAAATTTTTATGCTCATAAATCACTGAATTCATAGAAAAGTAAAATGTATATGTTTAAAGAAGTCGTTTTCTTACGACTGGGGTGATGCATAATTCCTTTAACTTGAATAGCACAATAAATCATTTCCAACAAAAAAATAAATAATGTTCAGGTCATAAGCACCTAAATAACATTTATTAGCCGTTATAAAATTAATTTAACACAGTTTTTATAAGCATGGGGGGAAAAGCAAAATTATAAAATATTCTATCCAATAAATACTACAAATATGTAATAAAAATAATAAAATGTATTCAATGTAATAAGAAAAATTTATATTGCATGATTTACAGTAAAAAATACTTTAGTATAATTATCATAACAATACATTGTTTTTATCTCCTTGTGTAAATAAACATAATAGGAAAGAAAATAATGATTGAGTTATCACATAATAAAATTTGCAATAAAGCAGTATCTATGTAATGTTGCTGAAGTACTAAGAGGATTTGCAATAAGTGAAAAAGAAAAGAGATAGCAAATCTAAAACTGTCAGAAATTTGAATTTTCCCTCATATGTATTTATCCATGCAATAGATTTCACAGATGAACATTTCTTCAAAAAAAAAAAAAAAAAATAGCGACAGAACAAAAACTGAAAAGATAAAAATTAACCATTTTTTTATACATTGTAATTAACATCTTCATAAAATTACCTGGTAGTAAAATCATAGCTTACTGAAGCTAGTCTTCCTCGTTCAAATGGCGAAAACTAAAAGGAGAAAAAAAAGCAATAAGATATGAAATTTTGTTTAGCTGCATAATAAAGTAAAATTCAATCGTGAGAAAAACTACACCTTTAACTGGCGTATCGCATATTCATGTCCTGATAATACAAATAGAGGATCCCTCATTTTTCGGACATCCCACTCAAAAATTCTGCCATCAGTAGTACCTGTAGCTATTATATCCTATGCAGTAGAACATTTTAAATTAAATACACAAAAATTGAAAACACAGATTATAAATGGTATAAATATTACAAATGGTAAAAGATTCTGAAAAGTAATATACAACTAAATATTTAAATATCTTTTTGAAAGAAAAAAATATATCAAACATTGACAGTCAGACATCCTCAATTTTTTTCCCCATCAAAACTGCATGTATTACAATATTAACTCCAGGTTTGAGTTAACAAATACTTGTTTTATTTTATATATATTTAATGATTATAATAATCTAATAATTTCAGCAAAAAATATTTTATAGCAAGAGGGAAAGAAATATTAAAAATCAATGTAAATTAAAGACAATGCCTATTATGAATAAAAAGAAAGCATCTTTTTTGTTTTATATAAAATCAATATACTATAATTAAAAATATCTTTATTGACCAAAAGTTAATCGTTCAAATTAGATACATAATGGAATTAGGCAAAGAAAACAATTTATTACTGGGTCACTTTTACTCCAATCGCAGCACAAAACTTCAGTTTCATGAGGAAAGGAAGAGGTTGCTCCCCTGGAACGGAAGTCCCATACTCTGAGGGTTCTATCACCTACACAAAATACATCATTTTATAAATTTTAATATTTTTCCATGTACAAATCTGTAAATATTAATGAAGTACTGTGGTTTTAACAGGTTAATAAATTTCAGTAAATCCTACACAGCAATGAAAAAAAATTATTTTCATTATAAATAAAGCCAAGCCAAAGTATTTATTAAAATTTTTATTAAAATAAAATGATTGAAAAAAGGTTCAGAGTAAGCTGTATTTTTATGCATAGGCTTTTAAACAGGAAAATTTCAAACTAGAATAATTTTCAATGAAAAATAAAATTTATTAATAAGCAAATTAGAAATAAAAAATCAATTGTCTCAAGTAAGTGAGTGAATAATAACTTGCACTGTTCACCTACACGAGGGCTTTTTGGCAAAGGACCTCGTGATTTTGAACCATGATCAAGTGACAAGGACAACACCTGAGCTGGTATCCCCTCTCCTAACTACCACACCACACTAACGGGAGGACGTTTGAGCTCTCAACAGATTTAACGTGCATCGCTCCCCTACACAGAGGGTCTTCAGTGGTACTGGGCTCGAACTTATGGCACCCAGCCACAAGTCCAATACCTTGACCACTTGGCTACCACAGCCTCACGATTGTCTCAAAATCCTCTTTAAATTCTTGAGATGTTCTACACCATGCTTGTCTAAAGACAAACTTTTTTTTAAATAAAAAATTTAAATAAAATAATCTCAGTATGCCATGAAAAAAGGGGCTATCGAACATTCACGAAAGTTTGCCAAATTGATCCGACCCATTGGCTTTCCTCTCCCTGAATCCCCTTCTGCACGTGATCTTGGCGCATGGCCAAGTGTCCAGTTCCTACGTCACATATCGCACCATCATAGACTTGCCCCAATCGCGCGTCTTCTACAGCTCAGGGTGTTCCAGAAAATTCTCCATGCTTCTTTGAGTCTATAAAAGGGATCCCTGACCGGTCCACGATCAGTAATCATTTCTGAAAGAGTTGACAGTTCAGGATCTCTCTACGAATCTATTGAATCAAATTTCTTCTGCAAATTCTGTTACATTACTGTACCGTTAGGTGCCTTGTGTCTCAGTTTCAGTATTCAGTTTTGATTAATAAAAACTACATATTAATTTGAAATTTCAAAATTGATATAATTTTAACTATTTTGTTAAAATATCGTGTTAAACAATCTTATGAAAAATTATTAGTATTCTTTGAAGAATTACAATATTTTTATGCTGTATATTGCATTGTATTTTAATTTCCTAATTCTTGTATCAAACTCTTTAAAACGGTACAAATAATTTATATTCATTATGGATATTCACTTATAAAATTAAAATATATAATTTTTTTAGATGGTCTCCATGTCATTAAAAAAAACCAAGCAGAAGCTATAAAAAGAAAACTCGAAGATGAAAAAAGTTTTTAATGAAAACTGGATGGAAAAATACTTTTTATTGAGCAGAATTTTTAAGCACTTTGCTTAATTTGCAGGGACTTTGTGCCAGTTTTTAAAGACTACAATTTGAAATGACATTACAGTCAAAAGCATGATTCAAAATACGATGAATATCTCTGTATTTGCTGTAAAGATAAAATCACAAAACTAAAAAAAGGGCTATCGTCTGAACAAAATTTTTTAAAAAGACAACTATTCAAAATAATAACATAGTAAAAGCAAGTTATGTCATAAGAAATTTAATAGCGAAAAAATCCAAATCTTTCATTGATGGCAAAATTATAAAATAATGTATGAAAAGTGTAGCAAACATAATTTGCCTTGAAAAAATGTTGGATTTTTTTCTAAAATCAATTTATCACACTATAGCCACAAGAATTGAGGAGTTGGTCAGTTGAAAAGTCTTTAAACAGACATTGTACAAATTTTTAATTTTATTCCTTAGCCATGAACGAAAGTATTGATGCTTCTGATATGGCACAATTGGCAATTTTTATAAGAGGAATTGACAAACAATATAATATCACTGAAGAAATGGTTGCTTTAGTACCATTAAAAGATACAACCAAGTCTGTAGATTTATTTGATGCATTAAAAACGATGCTGAAAAGGTGTTCCTTATCTATGAAAAATTTATCAGCTATCATAACCGATGGAGCCCCTGCCATGGTTGGAAAAAATGGGGGACTCATTAAAATGGTTAATAGTGAAGCAGTCGCTGCCAGCAATATGATCTTGATGGCATCATTGTATTGTACATCAGGGCAATTTATGTGGAAAAATTTTAAAAATGGAAAGGGTCCTTAAGGGTTGGTTATAAAAACCATTAACTTTATAAGAGCAAAAGCCATAATCATAGACAATTTCAAGAGTTTAAGCTAATGGGTACTGAATTTTCAAATGTTATTTATTATACAAAAGTAAGATGGCTCAGTGAGGGGGAAATGCTCAAAAGATTTTATGATTCGAGAACTGAAATACAAATATTTATGAAAACAAAAGGGAAACCTGTGACTGAATTTTAAGATGAAGATTGGATTTTAGATTTAGCTTTTTTAGAAGACTTAACAGAACATTTGAATGATTTAAATTTGAGACTTCAAGGAAAAAATCAATTTATTAATAACATATTGCAAAGAATAACAGCATTCGAGATAAAGTTAAAATTTGGGCACAATCAAATAAAAGTAAAAGATTTGACACATTTCAGTACTCTGACTGCACATGAACCAATAAGTTGCACAAAATATGCTGCATTAATTTTCGATTTAATTCAAGAGTTTGAAAGAAGATTTCAAGATTTTTAAAAAAATGAAGAGTACTTCAACATATTTCCTACCCTGTTTTCTCAAATCTTCAAATGGAATTCATTGAACTGCTAAGTGACATTCAACTGAAAGAAAAATTTGGCAATGTTTCTTTACTGGAGTTTTATAAAGATTACCTACCCTGCGATAAATATCCTCATTTTCCTAATCATACTTTATTAATGTCTTCAGCTTTTGGTAGTACCTATATTTGTAAACTATTTTCAAGAATGAAGCATACAAAAAACAAAAATAGGACAAAGATCCCTGACAAGCATCTTGAAAATGCATTAAGAATTGCAATCGTCTATTGAACCCAATATCGATTTGCTTGTTCAACAAAAGCAAATTCATCCATCTCATTAACTTGATTTTTTTCCATCTTTATGAAATCTAAACTAAATGTAAATCGAGAACTTTTACAAATTTAAAAAATAAATATGTACCTATTCATGTCTAATTCAAATTAAAGAAATTTAATAAAAAGCAGTTAATTTATTTTGATAAAGGTACATAAAATTAATTTTTATTTCAATTTGTTAGAAAAAATATCATGTGCAGCCTAAAAAAATTTTTTTTGCAATGCGGCCCACAAGCAGTCATAGTTTAGACACCCATGTTCTACACTAATGATATAAACTCTGTTAAGACTTATTCAAAATCATTTAATTAAAAATTAAAAGTAAAAAAAACTTTAAAAAACAAGCTTTTATTTAAATGCGCTAAAAATAATAAAATAAACTTTTCCTTTAAAAGTTTTTTTATTATCAACTTATAATGTCATTACACAATTTATATGATATAAAAGCTCATCGCAAGATTAAAGAACTCATAGTTTGAAATTTTTACAAATTAAAATCAATCAGATCAAGTTATTTAATTTACTTGTTTATCTACACAGGTAAATCTCGCGACAAGCTTTTACATCATATAAATTGTGTAATGACGTTATAAGTTAATAATAAAAAGTTTTAAAGGAAAAGTTTATTTTATTCTTTTTAGCGCATTTAAATAAAAGCTTGTTTTTAAAAAAGTTTTTTTTTTACTTTTAATTTATTTTTTTTAGTTACCACTGGATAGGTATCTAAGCCTGTTCATCTCATTCAACGCTGGTTTTAGAAAAGAATCATAAAATATGTGAAGTATCATTGTTTTGCAAAAAAAAAGGGAGGGGGGTGGGTAATTTGTAAAAAAGAAAGTTTTCAGCATTTTATTTTTTAAATCACAGATTCTAAAAGATCAAAATATGTGTGTGTGTGTGTGAACGTTTTGAAAATAATTTTCATTTAAACGCATCGATATTTATTTATTTTAGAAGAAATCATAAAATAGGCAAAGTATCATTGTTTTGTAAAAAAAAAAAACGTATCAGGTCGCAATAAATGATCTTACCTATTAAAAAACTTCTTTGGATGTTAATAAATGTGCAAATAAAATTTTGAGTATTTTTTAAAAAATCAGAAAAATTTCCTTTTGAGAGGGGACAGAACCCTAGTCTCTTTTCAGCACTTAACCATGCAACATGACAATTAAACCAGGAAGTTCTTGGCAAACAGTGTGGAAGGACCTTTAAAATCGAAGGTTAGATATTCACACATCAAATCTAAAAAGCTAAAATGTTGAATTAAAATTGCGAGCATTTTTTGAAAACGAGAAAAAACGAGTTTTTGTGTACTTAATTTACTAAATCCCTGATTTTAAAAAAACAAAGTATATGAACTTATTTAGTTCAGACTATTTACTCGTTAGAATTTTGAGAAATCCATACCCAACGATTGAAAATATCGATTAATGATTCACAGAAAACAATACTTATTACTTAAAAAATATTAATTTAAAGCACTACATTTAAAATAATGATAACGGAATAAAAACGATTAAGTTTTTCACAAATATTATAGAAATTTTTGTTTTATAAATGGTTGTTTAAAATGAATTCTTTGAATTAAAACTTGTACAGAGAAAATGAAACAAAAAATTTTCATTCGCATTTTTTTTTTTTTTTACTCGCCAAATTCGCGGTGATTTTGATTATTTATAGGCACCATCTTTTCTAATATAGCCCTATTTGCAGACTTCAAATGCAAGATGAACAGATAGTCATTGGGCGCCAAACCGGTTTTCGACGCCAAGCCTTAACTTACAGTAAAATCACGTTTTTTATTAAAGTTTTTGATTTTTTTTGAGGGCTTAATTTTTAAGTTCTGATTTCCAAGTTTCACATATTGATTGCAAAACACTAATTTTTAAATGAAAAATTTTAAAAGAAATTCTGTACGTTTTTATTCTTGTAAAAAGTGTATTAGATGAAAAACAAAAAAATTTTTAAAATCCGTAGTATTTAAGCACTTTTTCCAATCTTCACCTTAATTATGGATAATAATGTTCTACACATGGAAAAAAGTTTTATTCGATTATTTTAATAAATGACGAAGCTATTAAATGTTAAATTAAAATTTTGAGTATTTTTTGAAAAATCATTTAAAAAAAAGGTTTTTGACATTTTATTTTTTAAATGACATATTCTAAAAGAAAAAGGCATGAACTTATTTAGTGTAGAATATTGTTTTAATAACACAAAAATAAATTCATACGCAACGATTTAAAAGTCGTTTTCATAAAAACGCACCAATTAACACATTTTTAAAAAACTTGTATAAAATACAAATATTATTATTTTGTAAAAAGAATGTACCGTATCGTGGAGAAATAAATAATCTTTCCGATTCTGTAATTATTTTTTGTCTGAGTTTTTTTTAAAAAATTAGATTTCTGTTTTAAAATTCAAAAAAAATCCCTCTTCCTTCATTTTGCGTCGTCAAGCATAGCGGAAAAAAACAGCGCACAGGAGTAAAACAATTATGAGTTTTAAGGTTTTTAATTAATATCTTTTGAACTAATTGCAATATCGGAATATAAATGGTCAAAACATGCATTGTCATCCAAATTAAACGTGTATATAAAATTTCAGCTCAATGAGTTGAAGATATCAGCTTAAAATTGAGTTGCAAGATTCCACCCGAACAAATTACATACATTGCAAGTTAAATAAAAGCTTGTAAAAAGTATATACAATACTGAATATATAAATGTATAATATTGAGTTCAAAAAAGATCATATTCATAAAACAGCTACTTATAAACCGCTTAACCTGAATCTAATGAAATTTGAAATTCTAAGTAGATTATGTTGTGTTGTTGTTGTTGCTAATGCCACCTGTCTTATGTAGTCAGTTCAAGGCCCATGAAATTCATCATGGCATTGGGCTATATTGTACGCCTGTTGTTAGCCGTAGCTTTGAGCACCATGCAGGTGACAGTACGATTTGGCTCGGTTCCACCCCAATTTTGAGGGAGAACACCCTGGGAGTGGTCAGGGGTTCCCCACCCCTTTTCCCCTTCCACCAACCACACAAGAGGATTTGCGGCTTGACGGCTATTTAGAGTACCCCATGCCGCGAAGGCACTATACATTTACAAACATCCATGTCTTCTCCGGGATTCGAACCCAGGCCCTACGGCACAGCAGTCAGAGTCGCTAACCACTATACCGGATGGGTGACAGATTATGTTGCAATTTCAGATAGTGTAATTTACAATTTCAAGAATAAAGCGTGAACACTTATTTTGACAAGTCCAGAGGACAAAATAAGAAAATAGACATTCACATATATAAGATAATAAATACTAAGAATTACAGACAATAAGTAAATCACTCTTTTGCTCTTGAATTATGGTGATTACGATTCTTCCAAATTAGTTTTAATTCTAAAAATAATTTTTTTTATACATTTCTTATTTCAGTTCAGTAATGTAAGCAAATAGGGAGAAAGTTGATGCATGTTTAACCCTACAAACTTAGCACTAAAACTAAGAGCATGTTGAAATCTTAAGTGTGGAGTCATTCTGACAAGAGCTTATGTATCCATTTGAAATTTTTGCGAATTTTGACCATTTTTTGGTACAGGAAACTCTGGAACAGCCTATTAGATAAAATTGCCAACTATATACAGTGTATTTAAAATCTTGTGAACTGTATACAGTAGTTTGAATTTGAAAATTGAATTTTATACGAAATCATGGATATAGAAGCTCTTAAGGGAATTCAAACACCTGTCAGAAAGGCAGCAACAGATATCATGAATGCAATAAAAAATTGAAATAGAGAGTGAAAATGCATCAAGCAATTTAGAAGAACTTTTAGCTAAAATAATTGATAAAGAAAAACGGCTTGAAAATTTCGACAAAGAGATAACAATTCTAACGAAAATTCATGACCTAGAAAAAGAAATAGAGAAACAACAAGAATCCAGCAATACCATAATAACTTGTAAAGTGCATACCAATAAAATACTAAACAAAAAGGAAACCGAGTCGTGAAACTCACCTAATGCAAGTTCTAGAAGCGAACAACAATATTCAAGTTTAAAACTCCTTCAATTACAAATCCCACAATTTGGCGAAAATATTTAAAATTTAATGATTTCTTTTCCCAATTCGAAGCAGCAATTCACTATAACTCAAATTTAAATGATGTTGAGAAATTTAATTATTTAAAGTCTTGCTTAACTCATGAAGCTGAATTAGCAATTAGAGGTTTAACTTTTATAAGTGCAAATAACTAAACAATCATATTAAACATAATTAAAGAGAAATTTGGCAGAAAAGATATAATTATTGATTCACATATGTCTAAGTTATATTGCATTTAAATCCTGTGCAAAAATCATATGATGTTACAAATTTGCAAAAACTATATTCCGAATGTGAAATTCATATTCGAGGGTTAGAAAACAATGGCGTGATTCCAAGCACCTACAGCTCCTTGCTGTATCCAATAATTTAAACCAATTCCTTGAGATTTATTATTAGAGTTTACCCAAAAATCCTATGGCCAAACGAAAAATGTTTGCCAATTTATTAAACTTCCTAAAAATAGAAATTCAATGTCGCAAAAAAAATGAGCATTTAATGAATGAATTTAATTCCTATGAATCCAATCCCCAAAAGAAAACTAGAAATCATTACAATGAAAAATTTAATCATAAACAAAGTAAATTTAATAAATATAAAGTAGATTCAATGTATGGTTAAAAATAAAAATAGTTATGTCCCTACTGCTTCCGCATTTGTGGTAAATGTAAATAAATGTGTATTTTGTTTAGGAACTGATAATAAAACTGACCATAGTTCTGTTCGTTCAAACTAAATCGAGGGGAAAAAATTATCACTATAAAAAATGGCAATTGTTATTTGTGTCTCTCACAAATTCCCTCAAGCATGAAGTTTCAAGGTATGCATGCCGCAAATGCAAAGGTTGTCACTCTGAGCTGATATGCGATACTTCCCCTCCCCCTTATAACCCAGGTTCATCCTCACAAGAGGCAGATGGTTTTGGTCCTTCATCAGCTTCTTAGGAACAGAAACTTATGATCTCCACGAAAACTATTTCATGCTCTAATGTAAATAAATACATTTAAAGATGAGGTGCCATTAGAAACCTGTAGAGCTTTGTTAGTAAATAAATCAGAGAAAAAGAAATAAACCTTTTGTTAGATAATGCTTCCCAGCAATGTTTTTTTTTTAAAAAAAGCAGTAGCCTCTGAAATAAAACTTCCCATAATTTTGGAAGAAACTTTACAAGTATATGCGTTCAGTTCGAGAACACCATGGATGTAAATTGTAAGCAAAACATTTCGGTAATTAAAATAGAAGGTTGTTCCCAATTAAATGAAAATTTGACCCAATTTTGGAACTTAGAATTCATAGGATTGAAAAATAGTGTTGAAAGAAAAATTATTTCAGTTCATGAATTACATAAAGCTGTGATTGTAAAATGGCAAATAGTAAGTTTTAAATATATTGCATTATCTATATATTTATATATAAACAAGATTTAGAGAGAGAGTACAAAAAAAAACTTTAATGTTAAATACCATTGCTAAATTTATTGAAGCTTTGAAACAAAAATACAGTGAAATATGTTTAATGTGAAAACATTTAAGATGAAATATCAGTTTACACAAAATAATACAATAGTCCTAAAAAGTTACTATGTAATTACCCAATTTTTTTCTCTTAACACAAAAAGATTTCTCCTTCTGGGAATAAACAAAATGGAGAAAACACCAACCACACAGGCAAGATTTAAGAGGAGTGTAAAATGAAAGAGAAGTGCTTTCACATGTTTATAGAAAAGAGGCTAACTTGGCTTCGAAATACTTTTGGAATAGCCTGAGACAAGACTCAATTTTTTTAATCTGTGCAACTTTCACCCTCCACCCCTACAAACGTAGAACAAAAACATTTTTTCTCTAAACAGTTGGCTTTGAAATTCAGTGACTACATCGCAGTGTGAGTAAAAATCAGCGAGATTGGTTATCATTTTTTTTCTATTTAAGAAGAATATTTTTACGATTACAATGGCCAATTATTCATGGGGAAAGCAAACTGCTATTTCCCTATAAATGAAGATGCTGCTTCTTAAGGCTGTTGATCAAAAACAGAAGACGAAAAGCAAAATCTAAAGATTTTGCTAAAGCTAAATTTTGAATTAAATTTCATTAAGTTCTCATGAATGCTTTTGTTTCATTGATTTTTATTAAATACATGCATACATACATATTCACATAAATTAAATGAGCTCCAATAAACTTAATTTTGTTAAATACGAGGGGTTTTTTTTTCAATATCCTTTTAACATGAAATTCTTTCAACACAAAAAAAATATTTTAGTCCCCCTCCATTTAATGATGTTAAATGATTTTCACTGTATATATTATTTGTACATACCAGACACAGATGAGAAAGTTTGAAAACGGTCAGGAGACCAACAAGCTTCATAAACTTGATCTGTATGATCTACAAATGAACTTATTAATTTTGCTGCATAAGGATCCCACTGGAAAAAAAACGACTTTGATTACATTGAAACAATTATTTATTTTAAAAATAGTTAATTTATTTAAACAATTACAGCTAAAAAAATAAGGTAAACAAAAATTATACATAAGAAGCATTTTATAATTAATAGCATCAATAAAGAAAAATCATTTCTTTACTTCATCTAGAAAAAATTTCAGAAAATAATGAAAAAAAATTCAATATAATTTGATAAACAAATTTAAATTAAAAAGTTTAAACAATTAGATACAAAACTTTCTTGTAAAATTCACACATGCAAATTGAAAGTTTTAATTGTACAAAATCAATAACATACCTTAAAATAAAAAAAAATAAACATCTTTGTGTGGATGAAAATAGTATACCCAATTGATTTTCACATCCGAAGATCTATTAAAAATATTCTATTCTCTTTTTATGATAATTATCAGTTTCTGGATACATTATGCTTAATAGAAAAAAAAATGCTCCAGATAAGCCACATATCATAATCTATACAATAAAAGAGAGTGTGGGTTTGTGTGTTTCAGTTGTTTCGGCAAAATTAAGCAACCCAAAAGTGTGAAACTTAGCATGTAGAAGTTATAGGTCGTTATGCTATTAACCTCGAAGAGTTTTTTTTTCGAAATTAACTTTAGAATTTTTTTTAATTCAATATTTAAGTGAATTTCCAGTTATTTTAAGAGATGACGTCATATCCCACACGCCATGCGAAAATTAATGCTCCGAGCAGTTTTTCGGAAGTTGCATATACTATTGGGTTGTTCGGAAAGTAATTTCGTTTTTTCCCGACAGAGGATTTAATTTTATTTTTTTGCACCCAACTTCACATTTAAGCCGTATAACTTTTATATGCTTTGAAAGCTCATATAGCAAGGCTTGTGTGTGAAAAATTCCAATTAATTCTACGCAGTAGTTTTTGGTTGGTGCCCTTTTAAATATGGATAGCGATAAGCAGCATTTTCGACACATCTTACTGTTTTACTACAGAAAGGGTAAAAATGCTGTTCAAGCCAGAAAGAAATTGGCCGATGTGTATGGAGAAGGTGTGTTGACAGTACGCCAGTGCCAGAACTGGTTCGCTAAATTTCGATCCGGCAATTTTGATGTCGAAGATGCACCACGTTCGGGAAGGCCGGTTGAAGCTGATAAAGGCATTAGTTGATGCGAACAGGCGAATAACAACACGCGAGATCGGATTGAGGTTAAATTTATCAAATTCAACAGTTTATGACCACTTGAAAGGCCTAGGATTATCCTCGAAGCTCGATGTATGGGTTCCCCATGTTCTCACAGAGAGAAATCTGTGTCGCCGCATTGAAGTCTGCGATTTGCTTCTCAAAGGTCACGAAAATTATCCGTTTTTGAAGCGCATCATCACTGGGGATGAAAAATGGATTGTATACAACAACGTCAAACGCAAGAGGTCATGGAGCAAAAAAGATGAACCGGCTCAAACCATTTCCAAACCTGATATTCACCAAAAAAGGTGATGCTGTCTGTTTGGTGGGATTTTAAAGGAATCGTTTCTTTTAGCTTTTACCGGATAACACAACGATTAATTCGGAAGTCTACTGTCATCAGCTGGACAAACTGAATGATGCACTTCAACAGAAAAGGTCAGAAGGAAAGGTAGAGTGTTTCACCAAGACAACGCAAGACCTCACACAAGTTTGGTCACTCGCCAAAAGCTTTTACAGCTTGAATGGCATACAATGCCACACCCAAAATATTCTCCAGAACTGGCACCATCTGATTATTATTTGTTCCGGTCACTCCAAAATTTTTTAGACTGTAAAACCTTCACCTCAAATGAGGAGGTCAAAAACCACCTCGATCAGTTTTTTGCCAGCAAAGACCAAAAAATTTATGAACGTGGAATTATGCTACTACCAGAAAAATGGCAAAAAGTGTTGGACCAGAACGGCCAATATATAATTTAATAAAGTATTTGTTTATTATACGAAAACTGTCTTTCATTTCCACACAAAAAAACGAAATTACTTTCCGAACAACCCAATACTATAAAAGTATTTTTTCAAGTTCTAACATTATTACTGTACTGGCTACTTTTAACTCTCTCTAAACCTTTTAGCTGTATTTGAACATTTTTTGCTTCCCCATGTTGTTTATTAACTTTATGTTGACTTTTAAAGAGTCCACTTTGTTTAAAATCTGTATGTATTTTGGTACTAATCGAGTGTAAGGACCTCAGAGAGGTTTGCGGTTCTTGCTAAAGTGAACGTTAGTGGTACTATCAATCAACGGTGGCACTTGGGCACAATTCATCTGATGTTGTGATAACACAGAAGGCTGCCAGTTCATTAAAAAGTATAGCGTAGAACTAAGTCATCCCCTGAATATCTGTACATTTCAGCGGCACTTCTTGCCTACTTTGAACTGCATAGAATGACCATTTGGTCAAAAAAAATCAGTACTTCCTTTTTTTTCTCAAACTATTGGCGACATATGAAACAAAGCACATGGTTGCCAATTCAGAGCAGACAACACATAGCAAATTGCAGGTGCAAGCTTGGCGAGTTAATAGAGTATGCAATTGTTGCAATAATACGTAACTATCAAAAAAATCTTCTTACAACATTTCAGTTTTTGCATTATCATAACCTATTGGCGACATTAAATGAAACAAAGCACATGGTTGAAAATTTAGTGTGTACAACACATGTGAAATCAGAGTTGCTAACTTGACGAGTTATTTTGAATGTTGGCATTGGTGCGATAAAGCAACATTTCCTTCCATTGAAAAAGAAAAAGGTTATTGCTTTTCCATATACCTACGCATTAGAGTCATTGTACTCCTTTTTTACATATAAGTGTTACACGTCTATACCATTTTCTGTCATTTAAAATAAAGATTAGTGCTATTCTTCCTTCATCAGCATATTCAAAGTTTTCTTCAATGTAGAAAATATTGCTGAAAGTATAACAAAGAAAATGACACTAAATTCAAACTAATTGCTAGTAACACATTGGTAATGTTGTGAAGATAATGCTTCTTATTTAAGAGAGAGAGAGAGAGAGAGAAACCACAATGTACCATATTTTTTTGCATGTCACTGTTTTTGGCCTTATGGTCCCTATGAAACTCATCTTTGTTTTAAATGAACAAAATCAGAAATTTTTTTAACAAGAAGCTATTTGCTGAAACTATGATGAGGTGCACGTTGAAACAATATTCTCATATTTTCTTTTAGATTCCTTTGAATTCAATGTTGACCAGATTTTTTGTCGTGGTTTAAATTTGCCCCCCCCCCCTTCTGACAATCTTGCAAACCAGAACCTTTGTCATTTGTGATCAAAAAAATGTTTGCAGAAAAAAGATGCACCTTGAAAAGATTTTTTCATACTTCCCTCTGGATTTCTTTAAAATTTAGTGTTGAAGTGATTTTACATCTCATGCCATCACAGTTTAACGTTGCTTCTGATAATCTGTTTCTCGCATAGTTTCTTGGAGATCATATTTTTATTTTATGTTATTATACAGTCTATATATAATATATATATTTCAATTATCACTATAGTTATTTATTTTTGTATGTATACTCATTCGTTTGCTCTTTGCAATCAAATTATATTTTTTAATAGAAATATTGCAAAAAAGTATTGCTTCCATAATTAACTTTTTTAGCAATATGGTTTATTTGTTTCATTCAGTACTGTTGTTGGTTCTGGACTATTTCAACGGGGACCTACCTGTTGTATCTGTTTTTTGGTAGATTTTGATTTTAGTTCATACTAATTAAATTTTTTTAGTATTGAATGTCATCTAATACTAATTAATTTTTTTAGTATTGAATGTCATCTAATACTAATTAATTTTTTTAGTATTGAATGTCATCTAATACTAATTAATTTTTTTAGTATTGAATGTCATCTAATACTAATTAATTTTTTTAGTATTGAATGTCATCTAATACTAATTAATTTTTTTAGTATTGAATTTCATCCAATACTAATTAATTTTAGTATTGAATGTCATCTAATACTAATTAATTTTTTAGTATTGAATGTCATCTAATACTAATTAATTTTTTTAGTATTGAATGTCATCTAATACTAATTAATTTTTTTTTTGTTTTATTATTTTTTTTTTTTTTTTTATTTTTTTTTTAGTATTGAATGTCATCTAATACTAATTATTTTTTTAGTATTGAATGTTCTTATATTAATTTTTTTAGTATTGATGTCATCTATACTAATTATTTTTTTAGTATTGAATGTCATCTAATACTAATTAATTTTTTTAGTATTGAATTTCATCTAATACTAATTTTTTTCCAGTTGAAGGCTTCCTAATATTTCTTATTTATGATAATATTTAGTGAATTGGTTTATCATTAGTTTTTTCTTTCGGTTTATCTATTGCAGGTTATTTCACCCATAGTTTCCTTAGCATAAATTTACTACTGCTATAATTTTTCTGTTATAATTTTTATTTATATTTGCATTTATGCAAGTCTATTTACTTTTTAGCATGCTAATTTTTTCTCTTACATTGAACTATTTGTTTTTGTTAAATTATCATTGACTTTTAGCATGCTAATTTTCTCTCCTACATTGAAGTATTTGTTTTTGTTAAATTATTTACGCTGAGGCCGAATTTCAGTTTTTTTTAAATTATTTATAATGTGAACATTCATTTAAACAAAATATTTTTAATTTTTTTTATTATACAACTTCATACAGGATTTTATCCTCCCTAAAAATATTATACTTGCTATAATAGGAGAATTTTATATTTTTAAAACTTAACCCGTGCAACGAACGGGCATTTCAGCTAGTACTTTATAAAATAAAAAACAATTCAATAAAATATTCCACAACATACATTAGAAAGTACATTGAAATCTAAAAAACAGAACTTTAATCATAAATGTAATCCATTAATTATTAGGGGAAACAAGCTAGCAGCTAAAAAAACTAAATTAATGTTTTGAAATGCAAGAAATTTTAACTGTGTCAATTTACTTTCAAAAGTATCAATGAATATCATTAAATTTCAAACATGCTTCAGTTTTAAATACATTTATACTAACACAACCAGGTAATGAAGCATCATTTGCTTGACTCAATACATTTCTTTGACAGAAATTATATGGGTACTGTTGTTTGCCCTGTGATCACCCCCAACACTACATGCCTACACTTGTTCCTTTACTTGTATGAAAAAACCTGCAACACAAGCAATAACAATAAAAACTCAAGTTTTTATTTTTTGCAATGCATTATATTTTGGTCTAATGAGACGGAGAAATTAAGCAACCCACGGATATCTAATTTAAGATAAAATATTAGTGGACTGATTGTTGTAGGTTTTTCCATGCAAGTTATTGAACAAAAGTAGGTATTCAGTAGGGGTGACAATCACAGCACCAACATTTGCTTTTAGCAATGGGTTAAAAATCCTAATCAACTAAGCTTGAAGTCATAAATATTTAATAATAATGCAGAATTAAAGATGCAGATATTTTTTTCTAGGGTTATTGTTACACCACCTAATAAAGCATTATATACTTTCAATATTTTGAATGAGTATGGTCAATTCAAGTTCACATTTCTTATTCTTAATATCAAGCAAAAACAAAGATACTAGCTGGGAAAATTTCCAGTATTCCAATTAGGAGAGAGACAGATATTAAGGTATTCAACTGGTTGCAACAACTTTTTTTTAAAAAAATGGAGATATGGGGATTTTTTTGTTATTTTTTTATTTGTTTAGTACATTTTAAGAAAAATATGCTAAAATTAAGAAGCGAAAAAGAAATTATTGCTAAACTAGGAAAAAATAGGTAACAATTTACAAAGAATAGCATAAACATGGCCCATTCTGCACCAAAGGTTTATGAACAAATTTTCAATTTATTCATTCTAATGTGTTGCTATGCTATTTATTTTTGAAATGACCTTCAAGATAAGAGATATTTTCTTTTTTACAAAAACTAGAGCACTTTATCTCAGTTATTATATGAAATTGCTTAAAAAACAGTGATTATATTAACATAAGGGACTATAAATTTTGTAATAAAACAGTGATGATAAACCTGAAGGTTAAAACACTTCTACTATTCTACAGAACATATACAAAAAATTTAGTTTATTATTAATTTCAAAACTTTTAGCAATAGCTGGCCCCGTTGGAGCATTTTCGAAACAAACACATTTCGAGTAAAATGCGTTTTAAAGTATGACATCTTGCTAAAAGAAATGGCATCTGCTTTTACTAAAACACTTGGTAAGTTTTGTTCTAGTGAACTGAAAATAAAAAATGTGGCATTTTTATAAAGCTAAAGAGATGGCCTATAAAATAAAATCAGAAAAAAATTGGTCACTTTTTGGCAAAATTCACAATATTAGGGCAGTTGGATACCTTAACATTGAACTATAAAGCTGCATTAGGGCTATTTGGCGGCCGACCTCGTAATTTTTAAACCTGGTCAAGAGCGACGAGGACGATGCCCGAGCTGGAACCCCATCTCCTAACTACCACCCCACACCAACAGGAGGGCATCTGATCCTCGACATATTTAATGTGCAACAGCACCCTCTAAATAGCAGCTCTTCAGCTTCACTGGGCTCAAACTCATGACACACTAGACACGAGTCTGCGATCTTAACCACTAGGCTACTGTGGCCACAGCATTCCAATTAAATCTTACTGCTTTTCTTTATCATTTTCAATTGGAGTAGTACTAATTTTGTCAGTAAATTTGTTCTTTGTAATTCTAGGCATATATCTGAAGAAATTTATTGAAGTACCAATAGATATTTATATATGACACATCTTTTTCTTCAATAAATACCTTCAATGTATTACTGATTATAGATTTTCTCTCTTTCTTCCCATTTCCAAGACATCCTCTATTTCAATCCATAGTAGCCTCTTACCAGACATCTCTTAAAATAATCAAAATCTTATCAATGATAAATCCTAGCACAAAAATAAGTAAACCCCCCAATTGTGACACACAAAATTAAACTACAATCCAATCAATTTCTAACTCACTTCTAATATGCTAGTAACATACATATGCAATTATTAGCTTATTTTTTTAAAAAAAACTCTTAGCTCATTGATAGTTTGAAAAGGAAAAAACATTTATTATCACAATGATCTAGCACACAATTATAACTGTAGCAACTCATTTAAGGCTTTTTCTGATGCATATTGTAAAAAAAACTTTTGTAAATGTAAAAAATATTAACATTAAATCAGGCCAATAATTAAAAACCAAATACCAAATAACAGTATCAAATGTTTTTACACTTATAGATTGTCCAAAATAAGACAAATTATAACAATTTTGGTCCCTAGTTATGATAATATGGTACTTTTTCATTAGCAGGGCGCAAGCAAAAAATCGCAAAATAATGTACAATTCCGCCATATTTCTTACAACCATAAGGGGAATGTTCATTTGGGGCTATGTGTTCTATTCTCTGAATTTATTTAAAAAAAACACGTTTTAATTTCCTTCTTCCATCTTAATTTTTGTTATAAAAAATTAGGAAAATTTAGGAATTAGCCAGAACTGAAAATGCAGTCTTTTTTTTCAAGAGGAAAGTATATTGGCAAAGAATGCAACATGTTTACAATTCATTAATATTTGTTTATGGTTGAACTTGTTTTGCTTACTATTATTTAATATTTGTTTACAGTTGAACATTTTCGACTTTTATTCTGTTGACTGTTTTGTCATTCACTTTGATTGGTGACTTGGCACACGCTTTGTTCACAATTGGCAACATTTGTACTCAGCTAACGGAAAAGTACCGATAATACACAAGTAACAATAATTCTGTAAAAATAAAATTTGTTTATCTAAACCTATTACAACTTTTCACAAATTATGTGAAGAAACAATCAATAAACTTAAATAATTACTTAATTTTTTTACATAATTAATAACTAAAAGAAAAAATTAAATCATACCATTTTTACAGTTTTATCCCATGATGCTGATAAAATGTATGGGTAGCAATTTTGAGGATTCCATTCAACAGAATATACCTGCAAAAACAAAAATAAAAATTTTAAATTATATAATATTTATAATTTTTATACCAACCAAATTATATAAAACATAAGCAAACTCAAAAAGAAAATCCCATTAAGAAATAATCACTTATAAATAAACTTTGTAACAAAATTATTTGATCTAAAGCTCATTGACATAATGTTGCCAAATTATTGCAAGTCTTGTACAGTACATTTATAATTATAAGTGAAGCCCAGTGGATGAGTGGTAGCATTTCAAGCTTCCACGCCACAGGTCCCGAGTTCTCAAAAACTGGGTAGGGCAAGGTCAACTCAGCCTTTCATCCAGTCAGTGGGTCAATAAATGTGTACCAAGTTTTCTTGTGAACTTAACACTGGGGGTATTGCCCCCCCCCATCAGACTAACCATCTGACCGGAATATCTGCTCATGCTCCTCAGTGCCCAAGGTTATGAAAACCGAGATCGGCACAGTAGACCTTGGCCTTCTATGGGCTGTTGTGCACTGAATTTAGAGTTTATAAATTACTTTAAAAACTTACAAAAATTTAATAAAAATAAATATAAATAAACTGTATAACTGTTTAAAAAACAGGGAAAATTTTAAAAATAAGCCAAGAGACACAGTCTGGCGATTTCTTATGACTCAAATTTCACTTTTTATACATTAAAATACATTAATCTTATATCTGTATATATTTGACAGAAAAATGGACAAAATTTTATTTACTTCTTAATGTGAAGCTTAGGTTTATTATTATTATTACATATTATTAACTTTGGACAAAGCTTAATCAGCATATTTTATGAAAAATAATTTATTTGGTTGAAGGCAATAAAGCATACAAGACAACTTTTTTTCCCTTTAAAAGTAATGTGTGATTTCTAACCAAAAATATATCATAAATTACGATACTTGAATAAAATTGTTTGAAATGGTGAAATTTACTTCTAGACCAGTCATTATAAGCATTTTTATAAAATTACTTTAAAAAATAAATAAAATACATAGACAAAAATAAAATGTATTTAAAAAAATTTTAACTAAACTTTTTACATGTATATTAGAGTATATGCAGACAGGTTTGATGGATACAAACAATCTTAACAAATTGACACTTTTTTTTGACAACAAACAAAACATGCACAAATAAAAGCTACCTACTATTCAAAACCAAAAGAAAATATTTGCGATCAACAATATTAGTCTACAGTTGGTTGAGTGAGTGAGTGAATATTAACGTCCCACTGTTCAGCTACACAAGGGCTTTTTGGGGATGGTCCGCATAATTTTGAACCATGGTCAAGTGACATGGAGGACACCTGAGCTGGCACCCCCTTCTCCTAACTACCACACCACAATGATGGGAGGACATTTGAGCTCTCAGATTTTACGTGCAACGCTCCCCTACACGGGGGGTCTTCAGTGGTTCTGGGATCAAACTCATGACATGCTAGCCAAGATCTGATGCCTAAACCACTCGGCTACCGCGGCCACCTGCAGTTGGTTGAAAAATTTGGCAGTTTATTGTATATGCTCAACTAACTGAATACCATTTTCCTCAGAAAAAAAAGAGTAAATTAGACTGATTGGTTATTTATTAACATCACTCTGAGTATATAAGGGCTAAATAGGAAATATTCTACTTGAAAACTAAAATTTCTGGATTTTTATTGCATAATAAATTCAAACCACTTATTTAACTAGTGAAGATGTTTTACAAAACAGTATCTAAGTATATACATATATATATTAATAAAACATGCTGTGTTTTACCAAGTATTACATAAAATCCATTGTAAAAAAAAAATACTCAACCAGAACTTACTAACCTTGAATATCTTAAGAACAAAAATAATAAAACCTTTAAAATATTTGAAAATTTATTAAATATTACTAAATTAAAATAAAATATATCAATCATTTAAAGAAACACTAATTTCAGATTGTTTTAACTTGAATGTAATGCAATACTTAAACAAAAGTTTACATAGAAATTCAAGAAAATAAATCAATTTAATAATACATGTAAAAAAAATTATAGATAAATTTAAACTTCAAGTATTGTAAATAATCATTAACATACAAAAAATAGTTGCAATGGTTTTATATTCTTTTACATCCAGAAAAATACTTACACAATGAAAAACAATTTGAATCAATAAAAAAAATACTGCTTACCTCTTGATTATGAATATTGTAATTTGCAACAGGAGCCTACAAAAATATTTAAAAAAATACGTTTCATTTTACTATATTATGTTTCAAAATTTCATCAGAATTTTTGAATTATATATTCATATTTCATTATTAAATATTATTTATTAATTATTTTTAAAAAATTTGAATGTATAATACTCAAAGAAAAAAAAGGTTTACGAGCCATTTTGATAGAGCTCTGGATCAGTCATGCTTATTTCATTCTATCTGGAATACCCATTCTGAACATGGGTTAAAAATTAAATGGGTTAAAAATTATCAAGCATAACATTTGTTTAGAGCAGGGGTGTCAAACTCACAGCCCACAATGAACATTTTTGCAGTCTGGCTAATATATCGGCACACAATAATATATAATAAAATAAACCAATGCAAAAAAAAAAATAAGTGGAATTTGCTTCTTTTTTTTCTTTTGCTGTTATTAAACAAAATGCATACACTTATTTTAAAAATATATTTATAAATTTTTTTTAACTTTAAAAACATGCGACTCACAACTTAATATAAAATAGAACTTGTGGCCCATAATACTATATGCAATTGACATGCCCGTTTAGAGAGTATCAACCTTGGCACAATTCAAAAACTTAAAGTAACCTTTTTTTAAATGAAGGCTTAACTTTAATAATTTTCCATAAATTGCAATTCGATATTTTGAAAAAATGGTTTAGCAGAAACACATTTGCAAACAAAAGTATAAATGGAAATAATTGAAAGAAAGTAATATGGTTACAAATTATAGCAAAAAGGTAGTAACACAAATA
Organism: Trichonephila clavata; assembly: GCA_019973975.1. Classification (NCBI taxonomy): domain Eukaryota; kingdom Metazoa; phylum Arthropoda; class Arachnida; order Araneae; family Nephilidae; genus Trichonephila; species Trichonephila clavata. Next base: position 180,497 of record BMAO01017436.1, read on the forward strand.
GATTGCAAACAATAATAATGATAGCTTGATAAAAGATACTAAATGCCTCTCTATCTGGAGCAAAAATGTGTAAAGTATCATAACTATCAATTTTGGAACAATTAACCTAAAACATATCAATCAAATCCAGTTAACTCAGAAATCAAAAACCATAAGACTACTACTGAGCAGTATAATATTCAATGCCAGTTAGGTAAGAGAAAATACTGTATTTACTCGAATCTAAGCTGCACTTTTTTTCCCAATATTAAAGCTACTGAAAATCGGTTGCGTCTTAGAATCAAATTTTTAAAAAATGCATTGGATGGGGCAATTAGTGTAAAATAGTTTAGAATAGTTAGTAATTGCTCTATTTTTCATTTTCCCACAAAGACTTGTTGAGAATTTGGGGTGTAGCTTAGATTTGAGTAAATATGGTAGTTTTTGTTCACTCCTACTTCTTGTAGATGTGAGTGGCCATAAAAAAAGTGTAGGAGAAAAAGGCTACACAAAGTGGTAGAAGTAAAAATAAGTTCCAAATATAAACTACTACGTTCTAATACATTAATTTGGCTTTGTTGATTAAATCTAAGTTTTAATTGGGTATTAAACATTAACAATATTCCCTACTAACTTAAGTTAAAAACTATCTAATACAAATAAATCTTATTGAATAGCTCATTCACACTGAAAAGTCAGAAATGAAAACAAATAGTGTTACCAAATCAAAAATGAATACTTATGTATTAGCTCATTGACCAATAAATCCTCAATTATTTTAAAGAATTTGCAGCAAAGGTTTTTTTTTACATAGATAAATTTAAATAACATTCCATTACTTAAATTCCATTATTTAAAAAAAATTAAATTCTGACTAAATGAAATATTTAACAATACTCAAGTGGTAATTTGTCTGTTTTTAAACAGACATATTATACCCCAACTTATTTTGAAACTTAGAAAACACTCCCCAACAACCTATTCCTCAGAAGGTAGATTCCCCAAGTAGTCATTTTGCACAAAAAGTGAATAATAAAAGTAAGATAACTTATGAAGAAGATTATTTGGCCAGGCTGAAAGAGATTCTCTACTCTGCCCTTTCTGTAATTCTGTGCCAAAGACTGGGGAGCATCTATTTGATTGCTCCTCTCTGCTTCATGTTCCCTCACAAGCTAACTATGGAGTTCTCCATCCTGCTAGCACAACTTCTGCTTTCTACTGGACAGCAAAACACTTTATGTCCAAGAGGACATTGGCGGGCGTATTTTACAAAAATAAAGATTATTTTGTTCGAACATATGTAAAAATAATTTTTTATTACTGGTTGGATATTACAGCATTTAGTAACAGTTTTTGATTTAGCAAAAATGGTCAACTCTACTACATATATATAAAAAATGCAACTGCTGAAAGAATGTCTTTTATTACAATTATTCATTCAAAGATTATTGCAACTCTACCACAAACAACTAAATATTATGATTGTGAAATATATAAGGATCTCTAAAAAGTTACATAAATGTGGCAGTGCTTGAAAAATCCCACTTAACCATCATGAATTTGAGCTGGATGAATATAAATCTAATATTGCAGTCTCTCTATCGTCTACTCCAATCATCTACAAATTAGTAACTTTTAATTCATTGAGGTTGGAATATGGAATTTAAATAAATTACTGGAAATATTGTTGCTGATCCCTCTGACATGGTGGAGTTTTGCATGTTATTTCTACATCCAAAACCTAGAATTTCTCAATATATAATGTACTGCATAAATCTAAAACAAATTTTTAAGAATTTTTTGAGGAGCACATCATTAAGACCATAGCTTCAAAATGCAAAATTTTATGCATTTGAGTTTTTCTGTTTTGTGCTACATGGCACATATGCACACTCTTTAGTTTTATAACTTCGGAAATCAAAAGATAAGACTCCTCTAATAAAAAATAAACTTTTAGTAATTTTCCGTTTTACCAGCACAAGCTTTATTGGCAACACACAAACAACAACAACAAATATGCAAATAAAAAAGATTATAAATGTTAGCTTTCATTGGTTTATCATCTGTTTCGATGCATTATGAAAATGTTACAGATAAGAAAAGACTATGACTTGTTTTGAAAATGTGGTGGTAAAAGATTACCAGCGGGAACATCACATTTGGTGCCGGTTGTATCATTTTTGGCAACTTTATCGTTTGCAAGTGAAATGGAAAAGTATCAAAGTTCTTTAAAAAGGTTTAAGAAAGAAAATATATCAGTAAAAAATTAAATAATGACTTTCAAAAGAATAATAAATGAGATCAGCTTCATATCCCATTTGGACTATACTAATTCATATAGTGAAGCATATTGCAAAAAAAGATAAATGCACAAAAAAAATCATACATTTCATAAATATAATTACAATTTCTCTTTAAACTTCTACTGGACATATAAACTGATTTAAACAGGAATGTATGCACAGATTTCCCATGAAAGAAATTTCATTCTAAAATTATATATTTTGGGAAACAAATTATACTCTAGCCATACATAATTAACTTCAGTATTTTAATTATAACAAAGTACATAAGGAGGCAAGTTGATGTATGAAATAACAAAAATAAAATGGTTACTTATGTGTTAGCATCACAACAGCAAAATTTGCACCAGAGCAAATCACATTATGATATCAAAACAAAAAGAATCTTGCATGTTTTATTTGAAAGAAAAATCAATCAGACTATTGTGGAAAATGGCATGATTTGTGTAGCACAAATTTGGCTGTGGTGACGTTAATTTGTAAGAACCATAAACTGATATGCTATATGAATCTATATAAGCGCTTTCATACATAAACTACAAGATAAAATCTAGTTAAGGACTAAAGTGTAAAATAGGGGGCCCCTTAAGTTTGGCTAGATTAACGGCAAACCCAATGAATTTGGCTCTCCATTTCTTCAGCTTCGCTTCTTTACTCTTGACTATCACTACATATAGGTAGTTTGGTGACTGATTTTGGTAGCCAAAAAATTGGCTTTGTCAAGGGGCCCCCTAGTCTACACTTTAACCCTAGTTAAGAATCAAATTAATTGAACAGCCTTATTTGGATCTTTTGGTAGGTTATTATAATCTAACAACTGTAAATTAACATAAAAATGATTGTAAACTAAAAAAAAAAAAATTTTAAAAACATTAATTTACTTACCGGTGAAAAATTTAAGTCCCATATTTGTATGCTACCATCACCACAACTAGTTACAATGACCTGAGGATTTATTTCGCTCCATGATAAATCAAATAAACCATCTGTATAATCTCTAGTTGTTATAACATTCACCTGTTTACTACTACTGATTTCCAGCACAAATAAACGTCCAGTACCTGTAATATTTACACATCATTCATATAGAAAATCAATAATGACTTGTGAATAATACTCTATTTATATAAATGAAGCCCTCAATTACATATATTATGGTTTGACTATATTATGAAAAATTGTGATGCTTATTAACTAACAAATTTGATTTTCAACTTATTTCACTTCACTTTAAAGGTAGAATGTGATGACATTTATTAATTTCATCAACATCATTTATTAAATTTGATACTTTGCATTTTCCGAAAAAATATTTTTTGATGCGTATTTAATCAAATAGAACATAATTTGCCATAACATTTAAGATTATATATAATGAATTTAAAAGCACATTTTTGAAAAATGTATACAGATGAACAAGTTCTACTTTGTAAACAACATTGAGTGGAACCCTCACTTACTTCCGGTGTAATGTTAATCTATGGGAAAACATCGAAATTCAACTGAGTTTTTCAAAGTTCTAATGCAAGTTTTTGAAACTTTTTTTGAACGAAATGGAAAGATGATCTGTAGATTTCACATTCGGAATTTTATATTATTTCTTTCAGTATCTTTTCTAAAATACCTTGTTAATTTTTTAGCTCAAAGCAATGGCAATTTTGCATTAACCGGAAGAAGAAAAAGGTACTAATGACTGTAGCGCCCCCATAGTAAGCTTTACGGTAGAACTTGTCCATATACACTAGTATAGTGTTTCTTAAACTGGAGGTTATGTGACTTACAGCTGGGGTTGTCTAAAATTTTAGAATTTTTTATGCATCTTTTTGCATAAAATAATTTGTCATTAACAAATAGTTTAACACTTTGAAATATAATCAAGATTATAAAATACATACAATGAAGAATTTTTTGACATAAATTATAATAAAAACATTTATTTTATTTGTTTTGCTGATATTGCACAATACTTATGGGATTGCACAAAAAATTTTGAACAAAAAATGGGATTGACACTTTGAAAAGTTTAAGAGACCCAGCAAAAGCAGAATACAAGTATTATTTCACCTTTTGGGAATTTACGTACTATCTCAACAATGACAACATTCAAGATAACTTGCCAAGTTGGCAACATCAATTTTGCATGTGTCATATGCACTGAATTGGCAACCATGTACTACATTTTGTATAATGTTGCCAACATAGTTGAGATAATACATAAGTACCCACCTTTTTTTTTTTTTTTAATCACACTTCTCATCACTTTTTCTGGTAATTTTGTTTCAAGCCATTAAGTAAAAGCAGTTTTTTTCTTCATTTGTAATAAACATTGACTTTTTAGGTACCTCAGTATACTTCTAGAAGTAAAATATCATTTAATGACAACATACAATATTAGTTACACACAAAGATATAATTATCAGACTGTTCTCTCTCTCATTAACCTTGCAATATATAACTACATTAGGGTTACTGGTGACAGACTTAATAATTCTGAATCTCAATCAAGTGACCATGATACCACATTCTTTAAAATTCCATACCATGCCAAAAGAGAACTTTGAGTCTTGACAGATTTAATGGACATCATCCCCTCTACCTGACTGATCTTTATATACATTGTGTGGAAAATACCAAGAATTACAAATTTAACATATCCACAAACTTTGGTGAAGAACATTTAAATGCAAGAAACATTCCTTAGAATTTGCAAAGCTATTGGGTGAGTAACATTTAAATTCAAGTGAATTTTTGAGTGATTTTTCCCCCATACCTGAATAGAATTCTCCGACTGAAATGCTGTAGACATTCCAAGCATGATATACAACAAAATTGAAACTTCAGTCTAACTGGAAGATTTATTAACAAATTTTACAATTAATATCTATGTAGAATATACAAATCATTAATGTATTCTTCAGATGCTTTTTAAATAAACTATAGTAACATATGGTAAATAAGGCAGACAGATTGTAAATATTAACCATTTCATGATTAAAATAAAATGAAAGCTGTGGTACTTGCATGATACACCATCAACCAATTTCATCAAATTAAAAGATATCACTAAATGCTGTGATAAGCAGCCAATTGTGGAATCCATTCCAGCACATATTTTCACAATAACAAGGAAAGAATATGGCATTTTTTGAATTAGCAACATCTTTTGATTTGAAATTGATCAACGATATAATTTGTCCTGAAGCAGCTTATTGACAAAATGGCTCGATAACAAATATGTATCTAATGCCATAGCATCTCAATCACTTGTCCCTTGTTCTTCAATTAAAATGTATTAAATTGAAGAATCAAGTAAAGTAAGCAATCAACTTTTGTCCTCACTTATTAGAATGGCAAAATGTCACCAACTCAATATAAAGAAAACATATCAGCAATTTAAGGTATCAATAAATAAGGGCCCGTTACCTATTACACAATCAACCAATTTTGCTAAATAAAAAGATGTCACTAATTTTAAAAGGTGTCATCAAATGCTGTTGTTTGAGTATGCACGATAACAGTTTTCTACTACTGGCTGCATATCACAGCATGTGGCGACATCTTTCGATTTGAAGAAATTGGTCGACGGTATACTACGTAAGTACCAATATATGCTGTCATCATATGTATGAACAACTTAGTGTGTTTGCTCATGTAGGAACAGTTTTCCCACTCTTGGCTACATATTGTGGCATTTGGCAATGCCTTTTCATTTGATGAATTGGTTGACAGCATAATACATATGTACCTATTAAGTTATTAACGCAACAAAATGACACTGAATTCAAACAACCATTATCAACAAATGAGTGGGTGAGAGTTTTTTTAATGTTGCACAAAAAGTTATACAATAACTACTGGCAATGGAGCTCATAATTTTGAATCTCAGTCAAGTGACAAGGATGACACCCAAGCTGGCACCCTTCTCTCCTAACTAACACACCAACAAGGGACATTGAGCCTTAATAGATTCAATGTGCATCGTTCCCCTCTACAGGGTAGGGTCTTCAGTGGCACCAAGACTTGAACCTGCAACACTCCATATTCACTAGGTTACTGTGGCTACTACTATTAACAAATTGGTGATATTTTAAAATAGTACCAACTATTCACAATATCAACTGGTATATGTCTTGATACAAAAAACAGAGCCTCTAGTTTATAATTTTATCAACTGATGTAAGTTAGAATTTGGTACGTTTTCTATATTCTTGGCTTCATGGTCCCTATAACCAATAAGTATCCAATTCCTGACATCAGAGGTAAACGAATTTTGGGTATTGACAAAATATATCAATACATGAATTGTCAAATCATATTTCAGAATACTTATGTATTATCACAACCATATTGGCGACATTAAGCAAAACAAAGCACATGGTTGTCAATTCAGAAACTACGACATGAAAAATCGGGGTTGCATACCTGACGAGTTATCCTGAGCGTTAGCATTGTTGCAATGGTACTTGCATACCCGTTTTTGTTTTTAATCTCTTTTCCTTTAACATGTATACACAGAAAAACTCAATACAATTGTCTGGTTTGAAACAAAATTCAATTTCATTGATGATTTTGGAAACAAAATAAGCAGAAATATTTTGACGAAAGCTTCTCCATCATTTGACAATTCCTTACTTTTAACAACTTCACAAAAAATATGATGAAATAAATGAAAATCAAAAGATTAGAACATTTTTTTCCCAAATGTGCTGCATTTTGGCACACAAGCTTTTGCAGATATGGCTAGTACCCTGCCCCTCTCCTCCACACGAGAACCGTTTCAGTGGTGGCACCATCTAGTGGCAATTCTAGCTACTAAATTCTTGACACTTGAATTAATTTTAATGCAAGCTCTTGTTGAATTCTACATATTACCATGATAAAATTTTGCAGAGTTGATACTCAATGGATTTTTTACATACAACATTTTCATATGATGTGTACCTAGGATTTTCACATAATCGACAGGTCACAACAATTGGAAAAAATGGCAACTTTCTTTAATACATTTGTACTTATTTTTGACTTATGCCAAAAAACACCAATTATATTTTTTACCCATCAAATTATAGAAATACAACATAATATGCATAAATTGTATTTATGTATTAGCGTCACTGCATCATAATTGGTGCCACATGAATCACACCTTGAGAACAAAAAAAATTCTAATATATTTTATATGAATAAATACCAATCAGTCAGATTTTGGTGGAAAATGGCATGATTCATGTAGCGCCAATTTGGCCGTGATGATGCTAATACCCAAGTACTGCATAAATTTGACATTGACTTTATACTTTATTTAAAACCAACAAATTTTAAAACACATATGCCATAAGCATTTTACATATGAACAAATTTCATTAAAATGTAGAATAGGTGAACCATCACCAAGTTTTTGGCAATCAGAATCAATCGCTAAACTACCTACAGGTATGTAGTGATAGGAGTTCCAAAAGTAATGAAGTAGGGCCAAAGTAATTAAAAGCTGAATTCCTTCTGGCATCTAGATAAACAATGCCAAATCCTAAGGGCTACCTATTCTACACTTTACCACAAATTAAAAGATTTACAGCATCAATTGAAAGTACAGTCAGACCTCTATTTTACACGCCTCTATTTTGCAAATATCTTGATTTTACAAACTTTTTCCTAGTACAAAAAACACAATACTTATGGAAAATAAATTTCTATCTAATGAATTTTCCCAATTAATGACACTTTTTCCTAGAATTTAGCAACTTTGTTAAATAGAGATCTGACTGGTTAATGAACAGTTTACATCTAAATTTAAGAGCAATGCAATTCATAATTAATTTTAAAATATCGATAAATGAGTACCATGAAATAAATTATAACTATCCTTTGCAGAATATAAAAAATTTCAGATACAATTAAGCATATTCTGGTACTTACGTATTAAAGCAACCAGGCCAAAATTCGCATAAATCGCCAAATTTGGCGACCCTACTTACGGCAACCCTGCGTGTTATGCGTGGTTTTTCGTAAAGAAATTATTTTACTTACTTGTCAGATTGAATGCCGTGAAATACTTTAACTATGGGTATTTGGGATCTGCCTGCGAGTGAAAAAGATGCTGTTGAATTGTTACAGGGAATTATACCGAACGAACGTACTTGTAAAAATTCTCATAAAATGAAACTGTATTTTGGAAAGTAAATCTTCTGGAAATGTAACGTCGAAGAGTGCAATCAACACTTGGGTGTGAGAACCGGAAATTGGTTTGAAGGTAGCCGAATTTCATTTGTGACAGCGGTGCGCTTCATTTATTGTTGGTGTAAAGAGTTAACCTCAATTAAATTTTGAGCAGAAGAGCTGGTAATTGCTGACAAAACTGTTATAGATTGGAACAATTACATGCGGGAGATATGTGCCCTTGAAATGGATGAAAAAGAAAGAAAGCAAATAGGCGACGAAGGACTTATTGTGGAAATAGATGAAAGTTTATTTGTAAAAAGAAAAAATAACACTGGGTGTGTATTACCACAGCAATGGGTTTTCGGCGGAATTTGCCGAGAAACAAAAGACTTTTTTGGTTACTGTACCTAACAGAAGCGCTGTTACCCTCATGGAAAAAATTTGCGAAAATATCAAGGAAGGAAGCATTATTTATTCGGATTGCTGGAAAGGATACAAGACAAGTGAGTTGGAAAATGCTGGATTTCTGCATGGAACTGTTAATCACAAATATAACTTTGTGGATCCTGACACGGGCGTTCACACACAACATGTAGAGCGCACGTGGGGCTCAGCCAAATGGCGCAACAAAAAACAGAGAGGAACAGCCCGTCATCATCTTGACTCATACCTTATCGAATTTATATGGCACCAAACTCAAGCAGTTAATGGCGAACACTGTTTTCAATCAGTGTTAAAAGCAATAGCCAAAAGATTTCCGCCGAAAAAATAATTCTGCAACTTATTCAAATTCGAAACCAGAAGGGTTTAATTGCTATTTTATATTTTGAAACAAAATAATATAAAAAACTGTATTAAAAATTATCTGTAATTAATAAATGTACATTTTCTTTCTATTCATACTTTCTTACTCAAAGTTACAAATCGCGCCAACCTGGTTGCGATAATACGTAAGTACCGATTTTTATTTCAAATATTATTTCATGAAGAATTCAATACATAGCTAAGTTTATATTTTACTGGACGAACCAAAAATATTCAATGTATCCGATTTTTTTGATAAATAAAATTTCTTCGAAAACTTAACTTACAGGAAGATGATGGACATAGATTTCCTGAAAGATTTCACACTCAATAACAAGGGTTTTTAATTTGTGCACGTACATAATCTTTTTGACAAACTTCCGTCAAATCTGGAAGTCACGATATTATTAACTGCATATTCTTTTACTTCAAATGCATTATTTATAATAAAAAACAGCCATCAAAACAAATAAAATTGTCTCATATCATTTAATTATGCAAAAAAATAGAATCTTAAAATGCGGTAAGAAATGGAATTTACCTGCAATTCCATAATTTTGAGAAGACGCACAAGCTAACACATTTTTCCGAAATGGTGAATATTGAACATTGTACCCGTGAAATTCACCAGTAGAAAAGGATGAGGTAAGAACACTATTCATTTTACCTGAGTTTTATGATGACTTAATGAAAACATCAAAACTGTGGGGGGAAAAAACATAAGTACAGTTTAAAACGTAAACATAGTTACTTATACAATGTATCAACAATCCTCATGTCCTTGCAGAAGCTTTTTAAATTATTTGTTTAATAAGTTGAGTTGTAAGAATCTTTTTTTTTTTTTTTCATTTTGACAAACGATGCATAATTTCTCAGACGAGGTAAGAATTTAAAAAATAACAAGTTCTATAAAATGCTAAATATTTCATTGTTTTCAAATTAAAATTACATTAAAAGAATGCTTTATTATGAATTTGTTAAAGATGATAAGAAATGGCAACATCATGATCGATATTTAGCATGGAGTTAAACAGAAGTCTGATAGATAAAAGGAACAAACAAGGCCGGACGTGTAATGCGCAATTTCGTTGGTAGCATCTATTCCTACTTTTTACAGCCTTGGAATTCAAATTCCTCTGTTTTGGGGTTGCTATATTTGGCTCTCTATGAATTATTGGCTACTTTCAACATAATTAGAAAAAAAATGCAATGTATTGTATTTTTTGGATATGCTGTGTTGAGTGTGTGTTTCAGTATGTGTGCATCTAATAACCTATTATAAATATTGTGCGTTTATTGTTTATAACTTTACTACTGAACAATTTCAATGTTTTTTCAATTTTTGTTTGAATTTTAAGATATAAATATGTTCTCATTGTTTATTTGTTGTATACAAGTTCATTAGAAATATGGTATGTTTATAAAATAAGAATTAAGATTAAATTTTTTAAAATATTAAGTGAAACTGGAAAAACAAATGTAGAACTGTAACTATATTGTAGACTTAAAATAGAAGAGTAAAATATTTTAGTTTATTGATATATTTTTGATTATTTGTAATTTTTAGTAAATTTTTATTAATCCTTATAACATTTGAATCAGGTTTAGCAAATTTTTTCTAAACAGACACTTGAGGATTATTGTTACAAAATCCTTTTAACTTTTGCAGCTGAAATTAAATCATATTTTCATTTAGAGCAATATTCTTATATATATATATATATATATATATATATATATATATATATATATATAATATATATATATATATATATATAGTATAATAAAATGAAAAAAATAAGACAAAATTATACTACCCACAAAGCTAAATGATAGAAAACAGATTCTAAGAAGCATAACTAGAAAAATATTGATATATATAATATAATAATTATATATGTATATTATTCATAAAGAAAGAAAATTGTGTTTTATATTTATCTATATCATATTGACTGTTATAAAATGGTAGGAATTAGATGCATTGCTTTTTAAATACTGTTTAGAATTAAAATTATTTTCAGCTTATGCTAAACAAAAATTGACTTGAATTTCATATAATTTTTCAGTTAAAAAACAGTCCAAAATTATGTTTATATTGTGATTTAGCTAATATATAAAGGGTATAATTTATTTTTCAGAGTTCTGTTCTTACTTTGCTGAAAATTCATTATAACCATTGTTCACAATAAGATTCATATTTCAGCTATGCTTAAAACGTGTGATTAAACTTAAAATTCTGTAGTATAAAACTGAAAAAATTTTTAAATTATTAAGAAACATAGTATTATAATCATTTCAACTATCAATAGTATTGATGTACTTTTTTAAAAAAAAAAATTTTAAGTAAATTTCATGAAACAGTATTATTATTTTTTTTTTTAGCTATATTGAGTAGAGATCATTTTAAAATAAGTTTTCAGTACTTCAAAATTAATTATTAATGGCAGGAAAATAATGATAAATTTTCAAAATACCTTAATGTATATTTTGCTTGGAACACATATTCCAGTAAAAACAAGGTTTTGATATAGGTTTTGAAAAAAAAAAAAAATTTCTTACAAATTCTTTTTTTAAAAAAATAAGATTTCTAATAATAAGAGAATATATTATTATTATTACATGACAGTGGCTGTTTTCTTTCATTGAATTATAATTTCTTGAAATAAAAATTTGAATTTGATGTATTGAGATATACAAATTAAATATTTGTTTTAAAAAATGAGATTGATTTTTCCTGAAAATTTTGCTTCAATGAAGAAAAATGTATAAATTTTTTTTCCTCCTTTTTTTTAAAAAAATTTAGGGGTTGTTAAAAAGAAGGATTAATACATTTTTTCTTTCTTGTGTTTAATTCCTTTAATAATTTCCTTTGAACTTGATTGTACATTATCCCAAATTTCCCGTTACTGTTCCGAATGTTCAGTGCTTGCTTCAATTTTTCACTACTCGGTTTTAGTCCCAAATTTATACAATATATTTTTTGAATTATCAATGCTACACTGTCCAGAAATGCCTTCACTTAGTCCAATAAGATGTGGCAATTTCAGAGGTAGATGGAAATATAACTGCATATTTTAATAAGAACCTGAAGTTATAATTGTTCAAATGTTTAAAGCTGTCAGAGTTCCCCATTTTTTCTTCCTGGCACTAAGACTGCAACTTAGCCAGTATTTAGCACCATGAACAATTCGGCAGCTTTTGTAACAAAACTGCCCTGACTTAAATAAGATCATAATAGAAAAAGATGCTCTGAAAAATATTCATACTTTTTATATTATGAAGATACTTCAAAATAATTTAGAAGGGTTGCAGATTTATTATTTTTTTTAAAAATGAATACTGAATTTTAATTTGTTCTTTATATAAGTATTAAAAACATATCATTATTAAAAAATAAAACAAAAATTGTTTATTTGGGTATAAATATTTCTTGACCAACATACTACCTCCACACCACAGTAACTATAATAAAATAATTTATTTGTAAAAAAATTTATATATATATATTACATTTTGAACTTCAAAATCTTTATATTGAAGAGGCTATTCATTTTGAAATGGCATTTTTGATAGGAAGGAATAATATTTGCTCACTATTCCCTTAACTATTTTTTATTTCAATATATATAAAATTTAGTGAGGAAGTATTTGATGTTATAATTTACTGTTGTGTGTGCGTTGAATAATTTTTTTAAAAATTGTTTCATATGTATAAAATTTCTATCAATATATGTATAAAATCTCAATAACTTGACATGCTATTCTTTGTATACTTTTTATGTGGAGGATTTAATCAGATAACATTTCATTCTCCTCAATTCCACACATTCACAACAGGAAGCTGTGATTTTTAGAATTTCAGTGTTGACTGAAATGTTATATTTCTTTGTGTATTCAGTTTCTTTTATTTTATTTAAACAAATATGTGAATGCAGTTTTTAAATTTCTTTTTTAAAACACTACTGTCTTTCCAACTCTAACTGAGGGATTATATTTCTGAAATTTTAAAAGCATTTTAATAAATTGGGTACAATTCAGGATTAATTAGAATTTTAAAACTTATTGCTGAAGTTATTTTAAAGTTCAGATTTTAGATAATTTCCACAGCCATATACTATTTCAAATTTAATGTATTATTGAACATTCTGTGCCTGGACAAATTATGCTCACAAAAGGGAAAATCACTACCTTAGTTTACTAGAAGAAAGTGGCAAAATCTTTGCTGTGTGTAACTCAGTAACTTTAAATTAAGCACATGAAAACTGAAAATGGATGATATTGGATTACTCCAATAATTCTCAGTCCTTTCTATTAAAAAAAAAATTAATCAAAATAATGGTTGAATGTAAATTTAATTTGTCGTTCTTTTTTTTCTCTTTCACTATTTACATTTATTTCAAAGTGAATGCTTTTTCATACTTTTGATTTTTCTATCATGTTTCTATTCAAATTAACTTTTCTGATATTTTATTTGGAGGATTGCTATGAAAGAGACGAAAGTGTGGTTCCACAATAAGATAATTGGATCCTCCTAGACCAGGAAAAGGGAAGGAATCTTAGGACCACTCCTTTGAAACTTCTCACTCATCTCATGATTCACATGGGGGGAGGGGGCTATTTTACGACACCGACACTCGAACATAAACGCGCCTTAAGTAGCTTGTTAAAAAAATGTGGGAACCATTCTTCTCCCTTCTTTTCCCCTGATTTATTCTTTTTGGCTAGATATTTTTAACTCTATATCTTGATTAGAACGAATATTTTAATTATATTACAACGCAAAATATTTTTAATGTAAACGGATTAATAATTTTTTTATGAATTTTTGTAAAGTATTAATAACATAAAAATAGACAATTGAATCAATACTGAAAAATAATTGCTATTATGCATCTATCTATGCTGTACATCAAATATTATCATTATTACACTTTTATTAAGTTTTTCCACGCAATTTATTTGTGAGAAATTTAATGAAAATATTATTGTATGAAAAATATACATCTAAAAGAAATTATATCGAAGTCATGCTTCTATTAGAAGTCTATTTTTATAAATATTCGATGGTGTGTGAAAAAACTTCATGTAAGATTATAGAGAGCTAAAAGGTCAAAAAGCAAAATGACCTTAGAAGTAGTACATATATATATTTTACATTTAAAAAATATGAATTTTTTCGTTTACTTTTTTGCTGGTTCTTTTTTAAGTTGCTTTCTTAAAAAATGAATGTTTTAAAATCATTAATTAAACTCATTGTTTTTAAAAATTTTATTTCCCCTTCCCCCCAAAAAATATAAATTTTTTTAAAAACACGTAAGGAGAGAAAGTACCTTTATACATTGTAAAAATCAATTTTTGAAAAATGTTACAGAAGGCTAGAAACGTTTTAAAGCAAACCTAATCAATATCCAACAGTAATTACGCTCTCTGCAATAAAAAATATAGATGTGAACAGAAACTAATATTTTAAAAAAAAGTTAAATAGATTTTTCGTTAATTTCTGATTGAATTTCGTTGACTGGTCTCTCTCTCTCTCTTTTGTTTTGTTAATATCGCACTTCGAAACAACGTGAGGGGTATAGAGGTGACGAACTTCGTAATTTTAAATCACGATATGAATTCAGGAGGATGACACCTGGTTTGACATTTTACTCTCCAGACTGTTCAGATTGGAAATACACTATTAATATTTTTTATTTAATATAGAGTGATATAACAGGGGCGTAGCGAGGTAACCAAACGCCTTGGTGCAACAACAACAAAAAACACCGAGGGTTCTATTTTGATTGGACTTTATCAAGTAAAAATATATTACTATTTTAAATATACAAAGATATTTTAACATCAGCCCTTTATCATGATCTCCAGAATATATGAAGTGGTCGTGTTAGCCTAGTGGACAAGGTAACAGACTAGTGGCTGGTATGTCATGAGTTCGAGCCCAGTACCACTGAAGACCCGCCGTGTAGGGGAGCAATGCACGTCAAATCTGTTGAGAGCTCAAAAGTCCTCCCGTTGGTGTGGTGTGGTAGTTAGGAGAGGGGATGCCAGCTCTGGCGTCGTCCTTGTCACTTGACCATGGTTCAAAATTACGAGGTTCGTCTCCAAAAGCCCTCGTCTGAACAGTGCGACGTTAATATTCACTAACGCAGAACAGAGGAAAGTAAAGCTACATACTACTTACAGGTATGTGTATGAGTTTTCCTGAGTAAACTTTAGTGAGATTACCCAGGTTCGATTTAACACGGGATAGACAGGAAACGATACAAAAAATAAGCATCAACATGAAAATGATACAATATTATAATTATTTTTAAGAAACACCCCTGCAAAAGTGGGAGTGGGACAAAATTACATAAATCTATTTATTACAGATACGAGTTGTGGCGAAATACTCGAAGAGGAAAATAGCTTATTATGAATAATACTGTTATTAAAAAAAATTACCAAGAAGAAATAGCTTCCTGTGTAAGTTTAAGACGCATTTTTCATGGAACCTGAAGCTTATTTCCAAGTAACACTTGGAAAAATGAAAAAAATTGAAAAATAACATAAATTTTCAATAAGTAAATTCGCAACATCATATACACAAAGGAAAGGAAAGAGAGGCCCCTGACCACTCCCAAGGTGTTCTCTCTCAAAATTGGGGTGGAACCGAGCCAAATCGTACTGTCACCCGCATGGTACTCAAAGCTACGGCTAACGACAGGCGTACAGTCTAGCCCGATGCCATGATGAATATCGTGGGCCTCGATCTGACTACGTCAGACAGGTGGCATTAGTAACAATAACAAGGAAAGGAAGGATTTTCTCTCTGAATTGTTTAAATTTGTTTTTAATTTTAAGAAATACTTAAATAGCAGATAAATTTAAAATTTTAGGTTTTTTTTTTCAGAATACACAAGCATTTTTCCGTTTTCAATTTTATAAAAGAATGTAGAACTATAATGTACATCCTTCAAAAGTTATCTAGTGAAAAAGGAAGAAAGCCAATCAGTTTTTATTCTTTTTGTGTTCATACTTTTTGCTATTGAAAAAAATTGAATAATTCCATAACAAAATTTTCTTTGATGCTTTAAAGTTTGTACTTAACAGGAAAAAAAAGTGAAAAATAAAGCTTCATATGCATTTTCAAAAATTAGCTTCAAAAATTTCCCCTTCATTTTGTTACAAGTAATCGTGAATCGCAATACAATCAACATCATATGTACCAAATATTCACATGCACACAGATATTTGTAAAATCAAGAAGCTCCAAACAGTGTTATGCATGACAAATATTTATATCTTCTTTTCGAAACATGTAATTAAAAGATTTTAAAAGTACAGATTTTATGTTTTATTTAGAAATTAAAGTTGCAAAATCTTACATAAAAGTTCTTAAAAATCAATGCTGAAGCACGCATAAAATACTTTGCAATAGTAAAATTCAAACATTTTAATTAATAAAACTGAACTGTAAAATATGTTATACAAACTTTATAAACACATTTCTGTTAAATTATATCTAGCAAAAAGTTTAAGTGAACATTTCGTATATAAATATAGATGCGATTTTTTTAAGATGAGCACTAAGAATTTTTCCCCCTTCGAATACATACGAAAACTTAGGACTTCTCAGATTTTATAAATTTAGTTGTAATGGGCTTACAAAGGAAGGGCGGTCATCTATAAAGTTTTTTAAGTACCACCAATTGTCTCACGGAAAATATTAGGGACCCTCTATAAAGTCTGGTTTTAAGCCCCAAGCCGGATCTTACAAAGGATTACTTATTCGACATCAGTCAGTCTATATGGGGCCCCTTGAATCCTGGGCCTCCCTGCGATGCGGAGGTATACTTTAAGCCATTGAGTACTATTAACATTTTTTTTTAAAAAAAATATATAAAATATATTTTGACGGATTTAAGTATTAAATAAATGGAATTAACTGATTAAATTTGATGTTTTGTGAAAAGTAGTGAAAAATAAATTAGCAGCTCGCATCAATAGGATGACGTTTACTGTAACGACCATTAATTAAAAAAATTGAAGTTAATTTATTATTTTCAAGTCAAAATGTTAACATTCGTCAAAAACGTTTATATTCTGGATAATCTGTGCATGTTTTCACTAAATATTTCAACGTGGTTGACAATATCATATGGAATGCATACATTTATTCCTAATAATGTAAATGAAAATGACTTTCGTATTATATGCTGCATAAATTTGTAAGTCAGAAAATTTTAGTTTATTACAGTAAAGTATTTATACTATTTAAGGGATTTTCTCAAAATTTTCTTCCTTGAATTACTGATTTCAATACACATAACATATTCATTAAAGGTAATATTAGTACTATAAATGAATGGTTTGGAATCACAAACAACTGAAAATTTTAATTTGGATAGGCGACGCAGTACCTCGAATTTCTGAAATGCTAGTGACAAATATGTGACACGTATCTCGTTTCTCCCATCCATATTACGCCGTCTAAGGATTGCAAGGATCAATTTCGTTTAATATGAAGCATACTACGATATTCAAAACAAAGGGTCGTGAATGAAATCAAGATTCGAAACCATAGCGCATTTGGAAAGCCCATTTTTTTTAGCCTGACCATAACCCAAATATAAATTCTAATGCAAGCAAATGAATATAAAAATTGCAATAAAACTTTCTAAACCTGATGAATTTTATTGAAACAGGTATGAAATGAAATAACTGGGGAGTTTGTGAAATTCATATATAGGATGAAATCATTTTAATACAATTTATGGTGTTTTCCAATCGAAAAAAAACCTTTTTATAATACTGAATTATCTGATGCCTTAAATTCATTTCATTTTAATTTTTTTAAAAAAACTTTCTTTTATATATTAGAAAATTACATTTAATGACAGATTCCAGTAATATCCTGAAATAATTTTTTAAATAACACTGAGACTTCGACATTTATATAAGTGGCGTTCGAGATCTGATTCCAATACAAAGACAGAGACGGATTAAGTTAGTTGGAGGACCCTGGCGGTAAAAGGTTTGAGGCCCATGAATTCAAGAGTAATAAACTAAAATAGTGAAAAGGTTCGTTAAACTTAAAATCTCGTAATAAAATGTATAGCTATATTAAAACTCAATTGCTCAAGATAAACCTTAACTTTAAAAAAATTGGAAATTAAAACTTGGAATTTCGGATAATATGTCAACTGGCTACATGTGATGACCGTCGTCCTTATATAGGCCTAGTCGATTTGTGCAATTGTAAGTCATACACATTTATTTGTTTGGGGTTTGTACGAGTATTTGACAACGTATGCTACGCACTGTTTACTTTTATGCGTCATAGTTGGGGCCTACATTTGTGCAGAGGCTCAGGGTCTACTTTTGCGAAAGGGCCCAAGAAGTCTAAAGACATCCCTGCTTACTGTACTAAATATAAAGATGTATAAATGTGCTGTGTGTGAAGCCTTCTGTGCGTATAAATTGTACAAATCTTGTGGTAAGAATTGCTCAAGTTTAGGGCCCTGGCGGCCATCCAGCCGCTTAATCCACCTCTGCACAAAGGCCTTAATTTATCAGACTCTAACTAGGTCTGGGCCTATAGTATTTGTATCTCGTGAAGAAAGATTACCAAAGAAATTCAAAATTGAAAGATTGCTAGATTTCTAAGCAAAACGATGTTTGATATCAGTGGCGTAATGTACGCTCCCGCAACGTGTGTGTGTGGGGGGGGGGAAGCCCGGTGTGTTACGGTTTTGCAATTCTTTGTAAGATATGGCTTGGGGCCCAAAATCTGATTTTGCATGGAGGCCCTAATATTCTACGTAACGCCATTGTTAACTAGTAAATTTTTTTCATCAGATTATTTTCCAAAAACTCAATAAATGTTTTGTTTTTCAAAAAATTTAAAATTTTGCAATAAATTTCATTAAGTTCTTATGAATGTTTTTGTTTCATTGATTTTTATTAGATACATGAATATTTAGATCTATATAAATAAAATGTACTCTAATAAACTTAATTTTGGTGAAATATGTTTGTTTTTTTACTATATCCTTTAACACGAAAAAATATTTCATTTCCAAAATAATCAGTTTCGTGTTAAACAATTTTCACCGTATTCGGAAATATACGTATTTTTTTTAAAAAAAAAAGATTAAAAAACAAAAATATTAACAGCTAAACTAGTTTCATGAAAAATTTTATATTATTGTATATGTTTGATTTTCCTGTGCACACAATTGTCTGTACTTCATAATATTTAGTATTTTGGATAGCTAACCCTTCTAGCAAAGTAGACATGTTTTTAGAACTTATAAATAATATTGTGCGTATCTCATTACTTGGTACCATCCGAAACATTTTTCAAATGATTTACTACTTGCTAGTATTTCAAAATTACAACATACGTTAAATAATTAATTACATATTAATAATAAAAGTTTTTCTTAGGATTATAAAAATATATTAATGTATTATGAAATGCAATTTTGCTGTACTTTTACCACTTGTAAAAATGATCTAACTGTACTTAACAATTGTCAATATTCTTACACATGGAATTTTATTGCAAAGCTTTATAAAAATATCTCTGTTATTCAATTTTATGAGAACGCGTGAAAAAACAAGAAAAATACTTTTTGAACTTTACGTAGAAATTTCCTTACTAAATTCCTACGTATTTCTTTATAATTGCATAGTTAATTTCGGCTTATATTTGATTCAAATTATTTTATGATATATCTATTTTTAATGTGAGTATTTACATTCTTATAAAAACTTTGCTTCGTTTATATATCTGACTTTCCCCCAGTGTAGGAAATTTTTTATCTTAATCATTTCAACTGCTTTGCAGGTAAATCAATTGACGAAGAAAATATTGCTGATCTCAATATAAATATAGATCTATGTCATTCGAACTAGATAATGATTTAAGAAAAAATTTTTTCTCAACGCTCTGCATTGTGTCAATGGAACAAAACTATAAATTGTTTTCTAAAAAGACCACACCTCTAAGCGGATACTATTGAACCCCTTTGACCAGATGTCTGCAATAAATGTCAAAAGTAAATTAGCCCCTTTTCAGAGGAAAAGGCAGTCAGATTCTCTGTCTCCGCTTTTTATCTCTAGAATCTTGCGCACCCCTAAATCAGGGTTCGGCAGCACATAATTGCTTATTTCACAGCCAAATCTTGAAAATCGGCTTACTTTAAGGTTTTGGTGATTTAACATCTCTGAGACAGAATTACTAGCCATTGTATAACTCATTTGGAATTGTCCAATTAATATTATACGCATGTTGCTGCAATGACATAAAATCCTTTAGCTAAAAAAATGTTTATTTTTTTCTTCTTCTTTTTGAATATAGAAACAATTATGAAGATTATAAATGTTAAGCTATGGGTACATAGTGATCTCAATAAGGAAATTTTTCAATAAAATTTGTTACACCACCCTTTATACTGCACAAACCAATGTCTTTTTCAAATGGTTTTGGATCATATCTACTGTATTAAAAAGTGTTGTGTAACTAATATTGCTGACAGTCTTAGAAAAAGCAGAGTGCTTTTAAAACTAAATAAAATTTTAACTTGTTGTATTTCCCATCATATAAATATTTTTTTCCAATTAATTACATTACCCAATCTCTAATGCTGTAGAAAGTCTTTCACAACTGTTATACAATTAAAATGCATGTCACCACAGCAAGAAATCCCATCTAGCACTTTTTGAGATAAAAAAGTCAGACTCTCTAAGATGCAAGAATATTTGCTTCATATATTTGGTTGATATACAGAACACATAAAAAGCAACCTGAAAAATTACAACTATTTAAAGTATTTATGAAACAAATGCAGTATATAAAAAAATGGTTTATTACTGGACAAAAAAATAGCAAATTCTTATTAATATATCTATACAATAAAAAAGACAATCACATTATATCATTACTTTCACCGTCACTTTCCACATTGCCCATGAAATATGGTGTATGGATGCAAAACCTCTGTTTCTAAATAGGTAAGGTAAATTTCTCAAGGTCTATTCCTTATAACTAATAACAAAAATAATATCGCAAAGATGAATAATTTATTATTAAGAATTATTTATACGTGTTAAAACATATTACTTTGGTATACACTTTTGCTTGTATAGATAGCAAGCATTAATATCCCTGATCCAATATATTTATTAATATTAGTGAGTGAGTTAGTGAATATTAACGTCCCACTGTTCAGCTACACGAGGGCTTTTGGGGACGGTCCGCGTAATTTTGAACCATGGTCAAGTGACGCGGACGACACCTGAGCTGGCACCCCTCTCTCCTAACTAACTCACCACACCAACGGGAGGACGTTTGAGCTCTCGACAGATTTTACGCGCATCGCCCCTACACGGCGGGTCTTCAGTGGTACTAGGATCGAACTCATGACATGCTAGCCACGATCCGATGCCTTGACCACTTGGCTACCGCGGCCACTATTTAATATTAGACACTTACCTGCAATAGAAGTGTACAGGTATTTTCTAAATTCGTTTGTTCCAAAAGTATGAATCAATTTTCTTTACCAAAAATTTTATTAATAAAGTATGATATAAAGGCACCGTAATACATTTTATTAGACTGCATCAGATGAATAATATACGAAACATGTAAATCTTATTCTTCATAAAATAAAATATACTCTGTTTTTTGGAAAAAGCTCTATTATCTTAGAAAATATTATAAAAACTACGGATGAAAGAAAAAAAACTCCTCACATATGAGCATTTGAAAATATAATATATCGAAATGTTTATGTGCTATTCATCCATAATTAGCAAATTTGTTTCTCTTGTGTAATTTTATTATAATAAATCGCAACTATGCAACAATACTCAATTATCTCTAAAAAGATTTTTTGTACTTTCTCTGAAACATACAGCTTATTTCTTTTGAAATTATGAATAATTTTCTACCATCTGTCTTAAATTTTTCTTTTGATATATTCGGAAATATACCTGTTTTTAGAAACTTATCTAAAAAGAAAGAAAGAAAAACTCATTAAAAACAAAAATATTAACAGCTAAGGTATGTGTGAGCTATTTTCATGAAAAATTTTATATCATTGTATATGTTTGAATTCCCCCCCCCCCTGTGTCTGTACTTTATAATTTTTAGCATTTTTGATAGTTATTCCTTCGAGCAAAATAGTTATGTCTTTTCAGAACTTCGAAATAGTATTGTGCATATCTCATTACTAGGTACCATTTGAAATATTTAGTAGTTCCATTTTTCGAATAATTTAATACTTGCTAGTGTTTCAAATCTCGAACATTAACAATACGTTAAATAACTAATTGCATTTTTATAAAAAAGTTTTCCGTGCAATTATAAGTAAAAAAATATAGTGATACATTTTCAAATAAATTTACTCAACATTTATCACAAGTAAAAATGTTTTCATTGCACTTAAGATTGTTAATAATGTTACACATTAATTTTATAGCAAAGATTCAAGCACATTTTTTTCCTTCGTTATTCAATTTTATGCGAACGCGAGGAAAATATGAAGAAATACTTTTCAAATTATACTATGTAGATTTTATACAGAACTTTTTTGATTGAATTCCTTTGCATTTCTTTGTAATTGCAAGCTTATTTCGAATATTTGATTCAAATTATTTTATGATGGATCTGATTTTAAATGTGATATCAATATATTTAAAATCTTTATAGTGTGTAAGAAATTTTTTATCTTCAATCATTTTGGTGAATAATTAAATGACGAAGCAAATACTGATGTCTTCAGTACAAATATAAATCTGTGTTTAACAACTAACAAATATATAATGACAGAAGTGTTTATGGAAGGTTTCGCGGCACAGTCATTCAAGATCGCCTTGATTCTACGCTCAAGCTTTTACACAACATTCTTCTCATTGTGTCAAACTTACAAAACTGCTTTTTCTAAAACCTTTACATGAAGACCACTCCCTCGAAACATCTGGAACCGTACGTATCCCAAAATCAGGGATTGTCAGCAAATAATTCATTGCTGAAAGATAACCAAATAACTGAACTGCTTCCACAGCTGTATCTTGAAAGTTCAACCTACTTTTATGAATTTGGCGATTTAGTTTTGAGTTTGACGAGTAAAAATATTAAACCATTATATCTCATTTGGAATAATCCAATTATTATTAATCGTACATTGCTGCAATGAAAATAACATCAATTAACTAAACATATATACGTAAAAATAAATATATTTTAATCCTCGAAACGATTTGTTAATGTTTGTATTTTGCGCTTATAATTGCCTCAAGCATTTTTCTTTTCTTCCCGAAATTTATTAAGGTGATATGGTACCCTAAAAATCATTAAACTGTCGAAATTTTTTTTATTGGCTTATTTGATACCCCGAATCTTTATAAATATGCCTGCAAAATTTCAAAGCTTTACCTGCATTTTTCATAAAGTAATGGAGCAATGTTTGATGCTAAACAGCAACTACCACGCCTACATTTCAGATTATCTGCTAGAAAAGAGCCTGATAAAAAATGAATTATTTTTCTAATGCGCATCAATGAGATTGACATTATACAAGCAGTAATAAATCATTTTAAGAAAGAATTGTGCAATTCATGCAAAAATTCTAGTTTGTGAATTATTTACTGGGAAGATCAAATGGATTTGGTCAAGATTTAAAAGGTGTGCGTGCTTTTTATGATATTATTATGAATGAAATTAAAACTTCAAAACGGATACTCCCAAAGCACAAATACTAAATCTCATTTTGATAACTCAGGTTATTAAAAATCTAATTCGCAAGAATAGAAAAACTCCCCCATTTTTATATATTTGTTTTTGGTGATATATATATATCCCATGTGTGCGAGATTCAACACTTTTATTATTAAAATATTTTAAGATATTTATTTAAACAAATGCACATATACAGTTCTTAGATTTTGATGTATTTTACCTATAAATTTTTATTTGATTTTGCTTTTATTCGTGTACAATATTTAACATGCGAAGGCTTTTAAAATCATGGAAATAAAAAATAAAGGCATAAACATCTTTTGTACATGTTGTGCATTAGCTCTGAAGTGTGTGTATTTTTTTTTTTTTTTATAATTATTAAGATAAAGTTTTATGAAATATTGATCTTTCATTCGTTTTTTTCTATATATTTATTACGGCAGTATACTGTTTAATTGTTCTACATTTGTGCAATTTTTTATGGTAAGTAGTTTTAAATAAGCTAATTAACATTTCATAAAAGTTTCAGACTATTCGATGAATATTATATCATGCTATTCATGGAATGAAAACTTCAAACTCATATTTCTCCATGTTGAATTTTTGTACATATACTGTTATTCAAAACCCTAAGGCCTTTTTGGTAATTGAAGTATGGGTTTGAAATTTTTTATACTTGTTCTGAAATGTATGTTTTGTAAAACTGTGCATAGGATTAGCTCTAACATGTGTGTGTTTAGTACTTTTTCTAAAAAATTTCAAAATCAAAATTAATGTTTTTTTGGGAATTTTTGGAAGTTTAACTATAAAAAAATTAATAAAAAATTAAAGAGCAGCAGCAGAAAAAAAAACCCATGCACAGTTTTATGTAGTATATTATAAGACACTTGGAAAATTTTTTTGAAAATATTTAAAAAAAGCCTTAGGGATTTAAAAAATGCTTAAAAAAGGTAAAAAAATTTAAATTTTACAAACATTTTGCAATGGAATTATTATTAAATAGTAACCTTTATAAAATGCAATTAAATTAGGGATTTAAAAAATGCTTAAAAAATTTAAATTTTACAAACATTTTGCAATGGAATTATTATTAAATAGTAACCTTTATAAAATGCAATTAAAACCAAATATCAAATATTAAAAGTAAAACACAGGTTCCTAATTTCATGGTATTCAATGGTTATTTTATGCGTTGTTTTTTATATAATTGAGCATATTTAATAAATATCTTTTTATTTTATTGTTAATTGAAGAATTTAATTTAATGATTAGGAAGCCAAAAGTACCGAGAAACTTCGGATATTTATCGAAAAAATTCTAACAAATAATTAATTTTATTGTTGCAATGAACATACAATCATTTCGCTAAAACAATGTTTTTTTCCCCTTCTTTCTTTTTAAACCTAGAAACGATTTATAAAGGTCTATATTTTGTTTTTATAAATGTTAAGCTTAGGGTACATAGTGATCTCAGTAAGGAAGTTTTTAATTTGTTTTTTTAGCCCAAATCTTATCAGGTATATATATATGCTGACAATGTTTTAAATTGATCGATTGGGTCATGGAGCAACACAGGTTTCTAATTTTACTAATTTCATAGTATTCAATTGTTATTTTATGCATTTTTTATACTAAGCAAATTTTTTAAACATTTCTTTATTTTATTGCTGATTAATAAACTGAATCCAATAGTTAGATATTAAAAAAAACCCGAAATTTCGGAGATATTTATCGGAAAAATTTTAATAAATAAGGTGTTTGAATTCTTTTTTATAATCATCAGACAAATCTTTCTAATATGAGATTGTTGTGATCGTTCCTGAGTTTCTCTCAATTTACTATCAAGCAAATTTTGTCTTGTTACACACATCCGACCCTGTTTTGTATTTCGTTTTACATGTTTCATTACTGAAATTAATAAATGCATTTCTTTCATTCATCTCACAATAATTGAAATATATCATTAGAATACTAAAGTATATTATTGCGAATCTTTTATTTTGCAGCAATATCTTCTAAAATTTCAAATAAAACCCTTCCAAGATTAATAGTTCTACGTAATTTCACCATTTTACTAAAATAAAATATTAGTATAATAATATAAAATTATTTTAATACATTTTTTTAAAAATCAGAACGATGTGATTGTCAAAAAGATCACCAAAGAAAAATAGAAGTCTTTATGCAAGTTTTGAATAAGTAATAGTAGCAATTGAGACAGAGACATTAACAAACTTTTTTACGAGGTTCAATAAAAAGCTATCTTTCTATTTTAATGCGACTGATTTAATCTATCGATGTAAGATCGCTATTTGTTATGTGAAGGCTCAATTCATCAATTAGCTGAAAGTTTTATATATTTCTGAAAGTCTTCAAAAGTTAGCACATCTGGAAAATTTTTTAAATAGTAATACAAAAGTATAAATCGCGAAAATATTGAAGTTTAATAGTATTTAAAAAAAATTAATATTTGTTAAGCTGAGTATCAAGCATTATAAAAATAACTAGCAAAACGAAGAACTAAGTTATATTTTTATCTGAAAACCCTCTTAGGATTCTAGTATAACTTATGTGGTTGAAGGAAACGATTTTGATGAACTTAGCTACAACAGAATCATTTATTATGGAAAGTAGCAAAGAAATAATTGACTTACATAATATTTCTAGGATTTCAAAACTGAATGAATACTTTATACCTTTTTTTAAAAAAAGAAATACAGTTTCCTAATTTTCTTTACAAAACATGTACTGTTAAACGTTTTTTTTCTTAAATGTATTTATGTTGCATGTAAATGTTAAAATTTTAATATAAATAACTATGCAGCTAATGATTGTTTACTTATGGAACTTGTAAAAATTATGAAAAATCAACTATACAAGGTTTTTCGATTTAAGAAAAATTTATTACTTGTACCGCTTTGACATAAGATGGAATGCACCACTCTTTAAGCTACTTTACTGCACAAACCATTGTATTTTTCAAATGGTTTTGGATTATACCTACTGTATTAAAAAGTGTTGTGTAACTAATATTGTTGACAGTCTTAAAAAAAGTAGACAATTGATTGCTTTTAAAACTAAATAAAATATTAACTTGTATTGCATTTCCCATCATATAAATATTACTTACTAATTAATTACATTACACAATCTTTAATGCTTTAGAAAGTCTTTCACAACTGTGATGCAATTATAATGTATATGTCACCACAGCTGAAAATCCCATCTAGCACTTTTTAAGATCAAAAAGTCATTCAAGACTTTCAGAGATGTAAGAATATTTACTTCATTCATCTGGTTGATACACAGAACACATATAAAGCAACCTGAAAAACTATAACTATTTAAAGTATTTATAAAACAAATAGTATATCAAAAACTGGTCCATTACTGGACAAAAAAATAAATAAATCCTTATTAGTACATCTATACCATAAAAAAGACAATCACATTATATCATTACTTTCACTACCACTTTCCTCATCACCCATGAAATGTAACATATGGATGAAATACCTGTTTCTATATAGGCAAGGCAGATTTTCAAGGTCTATTCCTGTATAACAAACAGCACAAATATTATCAAAATGATGAATAATTTATTATTAAGAATTATTTACACGTAAGTTAAAACATATTACTTACTTTAGTATATAGTTTTGCTTGTATTGATAGCAAGCATTAACATCACCTGATTCTATATATTTTATATTAAACACTTACCTGCAAAAAGTATACATGTATTTTCTAAATTCGTATGTTCCAAAAGTATAAATCAATTTTTTTGCCTAAAATTTTATTAAGAATGAATGATATAAAAAATTACCATATTCCCATCACTTTCCAAAATTTGTGTGGTAACATTCAACTGCAATGGAATCTCTATCCTGCATGATTTTTAAATTATATGCTTCTAATATACTGTCATAAAGCCATTTGTGACAAAAATTTGGTCATTTTTGATAATTACTTACCTCCTCATCTGATATAAAAATATACAACAACTTTACCCCATAAAAACATAGCTAAATGTCTTGGAAAACATAAAACAACTCCACTACAAGCATATATCAGGTGTTAAAGATACAGTTAAGTTTTTTTTGCAAATAGTTTTTGAATTGAGTAATGCTGACTTGCCTGAGCTTGAATGTTTTCTTTCTTGACAACTAAAAAAAGAACATTCCAGATTTTTCCTTTTATTTTATATCCCCAATAGTTGGCTTAAATATTTACTGCTAGTTTAAATGCTGATTGGGAGGTAGGTACAAGAGGATCAGGTAAATAATTCTTTAGTAATTACTTTTTACCTTTCTTTTACTGAATTGCATGTTGAGACAATTGTTCCTGAACTATTTTACCTTGCAATAAACAATTTAATACTACAAGTAGAAGTTCAGTCTCCTGGTTTTTCTTATGTCATTACATATTTCTTTGGCGGAAGACCCCACACCACACTTTCTATCTGAGATATGGAAAGAAGTATATTCAACATTTTCAACAACATGGAATCTCTCAAACAATTTAAGAATGAACTTAATATGTTTACATGGTGCATGATTATCTGAGCATTCACATGTATACCAAGCCGAACATGATAATTTTACACACCTGTAATGGCATTGATCACACACACACATAACCTCTTTCTGAAATGCTACCATAATCTTTTTAACAACATAAAATACATCTCCATTAGTCTGCGATTTTACAAACCAAGAATTTGTTGCCTGGTCATAAATATCTGTCAGGAATCTTCAATTCATTTTGAAATGGAAATAGGTTGTGAGGATATAAACTGGGGAGAGTACCATTTAAAATTCTATAATGTGCTAAATATGTGTCATGCTGTATTTTCAACAAACTATCTGCTTGACAGTTAAATTTTCATTTTAAAATAATTGGACATTCATGTATTGTGAATAGATTAACAATATATATTTTTATCAGTATTGGCATGCAGAAGTAGATGATGTGACTTATACTATTAGTAGGCTGAATTACAATAATTATCATCAAAATATTTATTGAAAGCAGGCTTTTTATCAGTCGATGCAATTTTAAAATTTTCCATTATTTGTTTACATCTGATTGAACTTATTCCTTCCAAATGAGCTACTAGAGAAATTTCCCTTCGCATTTCAAAATTGGAAAACAAGATCATTTAATCATTTCTTCCAAGTGCATTGAAGGCGTAATGCAATTAATTTTTAACTGGGCACCCTTTCTCTCAGAATGTTGAAACACAATACATATTTCCTGTATTTAATTTATTAGTAATAACATGAGCAACAGAGTAAAGCATTCCTTATTAGTCAAGTACAATTAAACTTCTATTAACCGAATACATATTCTAATACTGAAGATTTTTCAATACCCATTTCAAGATTAGCTTTAATGAACTCTATACAAGTTTTATAAACCAGTTGAAATGCTTGATTATGCTTTGAAAAATATATTACACTGATCCCTTAATAGTCTTTATAAAGAGTGATTCTACCAAGAGAGAGAGAGATATTCCATTAATAATTAGAATATAGAATCTTTGATATTTCTATACAACTAGTTTTTCTTTTATATGTCTAGGAAGCTTCACATGTTAGCAAATGTGTTAAATATCTAAATCTACAATTTCACTCATGATATGGAAAAGGTTAAGGGAAAGTTAAATCTCAACATATTGTGTAGATCTTTACATGTGATTCGTATAAAAATTTTTGCAATAGATAATACATTCCAATAATGATTTTTTTCTTACTTTAATTAAATAAATGTATTTTCTTATTAAGAATAGTGTTATTACCTTTGGTTGGATCCTAGCAGGGCACCCTTCTTTTACAAGAACACCTCCAGAAAATTTATATTTTCTATTATTATTCTTACAATCATTTTAAAATTTAGCCAAACAATTTACCTCATATATTTACGCTAATTTTTCATAACAATCAATAGAACTTTCGATTTAACGACAAGAAAAAGTTTTACACTCACGAGATCCGCCAAGGGGGTAATCACCCAGCAGGAACTAAAAAAATAATGAATCTACTACAATGGTAAATACCTGGAAATTTTAAAACGTATTATTAAAACATTATAAATAATCAAAGCATAACATTTTTACATTCACGTGATCGGAGAATCGAGCTTTTACACGGCAGAAGCTAGAAAGTCGATGAACGGAAAATGTTAATTACATCAAATCAAAGCACAAAATAAAATAAAAATACAATATGAAAAGAGTAAAATAATAATAATTCAAAATTATGAATCAAAGTTTTTAGTTGTTCACATAAGTTAGAAATTCCATAAATCAGCAAATATGTTAAAATGATGGAAAACTTAACAGGAAATTGTGATACAATATAAAAACTGCAAAAAAATTTAACAATTAAACATTATAATTCAAAGTTATAAAATACCTAATCAATAAATCTCCCCACTAGAATTTTATATACGAACCTTTCAGCACGAGCGCTACAGAAAGAATGATTTTAGTAGGTTCAATTAAGCCAACCATGAACTTGGCGATTTTCAAAAAGAGGCCAAAAATATCAAAGTAATCCATCCTTGTTTGTAGATTATAGGAATAGGTGCTGCCAACGAAATTGCGCATTACTCGTCCGGTCTTGTTTGTTCCTTTTATCTGTCACTATCTCTCTTTTGCTGCAATAACACTTTTAAACAACTATTACTTCCATTTTCTTATCGGCAACTCAAAACAAAAACAAACTGTCGTGGTTTTGTTTAACTTTGTAAAAAAGCTTTTAATGGTAAACCAACTCAAAATACTAATTAAGTAACTCTTTGTCTGAAAAAAGAATGTATTAGCGTGTCAATCTAAATATTTGAAATTATGAAAACTTTTCAAGGAAGTTGAAGGAAAATTTTCATGAAACAAAATTGCGAAAAAGGCAATTTCCCGTGAAGTTTTAAAAAACCTTAATGTGAATATTTTATTAGTATTCTGTGATTCCGTATAAATGAACTTTTTTGTTTGGTTTCTTTTTGGATAATAATGATTTTTACTTTAAGGGAATTAGTACGATGGTTAGGTTTGACAATGATAGAAATTCTCTTAAATTTAGTAGCAGTAACTGTTTTTTCTGTTATGGCTACATTGAAGCTTGAAAAATATATCTCCATGTCCTGGTGGTCTACTTTTGTGCCTTTGTTTATTTGTGATGGATTAAACGCTTATTTCTGTGTGATTGTCTTTATACGCCAATATCTTGAGGGCATGTACAAAGCAGCTGCCCTCAGATCTTCATGGAGTTTTATTCAGTTATTGCTTGTATTTCTTTTCAAACTTCTTCTCTGTTTGAAGCTAGAGGGTCAGAAAAACCTCGTTTATTCCGAAGTGGTATCGCCTCTGTTCATTTTATTAATGCTGATTATGGTCAGAGCCTGTCAGCTCAATTAGCTCAATGAAAACTCAAGTTCCTATTCGTTTATTTTTCTGTGTATAAAAGGTAGGTGGAACTCTAATACAAATTTTTTTTGTCTTGATCAGATTTGGGGCATATTTGTTATATATTATGCTTTATTCCTTAAAATGCCTTAATGCAGCCTCACAATTAAATTTCAAATTAATATAGTAATGCGAATGAAGAATTCTTCATCTTTTCTTAAACACTGGGGGGGGGGGGAAGAAATACAGGTTGGTGATTTTGGTCGTTTTTAAAATGACTTTTCAAGTAGGTAATCAAACTTTTGTAAGAGTAATGATAAAAACTTGCAATACTAGCATATTAATGTCCCTGCAAATCGCGCTATTTTCCACCAAAATCTTCCTTTTTTTTAAAAAAAATTAAAAACATAAATATTTTTTGTGGCTATTTGTACAATTTTGTAATACTGGTATTCACAAATTTAAATACTCATTTTTTGGTATTTACTAGAAATTTTTTTAAATTGTCTCCAATATATGTTCAGGGATCATCAACATAGCAAAATAGTATACTTTTTTGTTTTCATGTTTCCCTGATGGGTGAAATTAATTAGACTGGGGATATAAAGTCTTTATATGAATATAAAGTCACAATACTTTTCAGATTCATTATATATTTACTCATAAATAGTAATCCATTATAATGAATGAGAATAACTTTAAAGAACATAAGAAATCAGTTGATAATATTTCAGTTTGGTTTTATTATTTATATGATGAAAAGAATGCCCACATGGTGGCACAATGTAAAGATGTTCAAGAGTTATTAAAGTGAAGGGAGGTTGTACAAGTGGACTCAATAAATATTTAAATATGAAACTTGATACAAATTTGTTATTGAAGAAAGAATCTAATTGCATTGAAGATACATATTTAAACACAGTTTCTAAGGGAAGCCATCAAGGATTTTAGTTTATTTGGAAAAAAATCTGAAGAATTATGTATTACATTGAAAAATCACACAAAAGAAAGACATACCAAAATAGAAAATGTCTTACGGTATTTACATAATTATAATTATTTAAATAATGATAATGAAAAAGAAGAAAAGAGACCGAGACCAATTGCAAATTAGATCAAGATTATAGTAAATTTTCTTTTAATTTTTACCCACAAACCTATCCACATTCAAAAGAATTGGGTACAGTTATCGAAGATGATAATGGCACTAATGTTGATAGTGAAAAGGAATTGTCTCTTGAAAAAAAATTAGAATTAGCGATAACTAAAAAAATTTCAACAAACCAAAATACAATACAGAAATCAGATCTATCCAACGAGAAATCGATTTATTTGAAAAGATGAGAGATTTAGGGATAAATACTTTGGAAAAGTATAGCTCACATTGCTAACAGTTCCTTCAACTAGCGTAAATGCTGAAAGAGCGTTTTCAACAGCTGGTAATTTTTGCCCAAAATTACATTTCAGGCTTAATGACAGTATAATTGATGTATTATGTTCTTTAAGATCACTTTTTAAAAATTTGTAATAGTACCACAGACTGAACAGTGGTATTTACACTTCTTTGTGATTTAAATAAATAAGATGTTCCTTTACTTTTTGGGGATTCTTTATATACAGTTATAATTTAAGTTAAATTATTTCTTATGATATTTACATTCTCTAATAAAATTGGCGAAAAAGAAAGAAACTCCTGTGCGTATTCATTTTTTTTCTAAAATTTCTTCTACCGGTATTAAGATATAAAAAATACTGAATACCAGTGTTGAACTTTTGGTCCAGTGTTGCAATCTTTAGATCCAGGGTGGGCATTAAGTCGATCGCGATTGACCGGTGGACCGCTAAGACATTTTGGGGCGACTGTTTTCACATAAGATCTTAGACGTGCATACTAAAAGAAACACAGGTTTTTATCAAAAATACTGGAAATACCCGTGAATAAAAATGACATTTTTGAATTCACTTTGTAAGCATTTAAGTATAACAGTAGCTATACCAGATTTTTTTGTGAAAATAAATGTATATATTCTGGTAGAGTATTTAGTAGCTTTGTTAAAATTCTGTAAGTCTTGAATTTTTTTCAAAATCGTAAAATGTTGGATCTCTCAGATTTTCAAAGAGGTCAAATGTGGGAGCCCGTTTAGCTGGAGCAAGTGTGACCGAAACATCTTAGTTTCTAGAGGCGCAGTACCTAAAGTCACGGCTGCTTACCTACAGTGCAGCAAGACAATCTCGAAAAAGCAAAATAATGGACAGAAAGAAAAGCTCAGTGAAAGAGATCAACTGGTATTGAAATGGATTATAACGTCTAAAATGCTAACAACTGCAGCAAAAGTGACCACAAAGCTCTAGTAGCATCTAGATTCTCAAGTGTCAATAATTACAATTAGTAGGTACTTTCATAAACAGAATATTTAAGGGCTGAGGGGCATTTCTCAAGCCCCTTGTCACAGATGTTAATGCCAGTAGTGTCACACGTACAAAACCTGGTTGATTAATAAATGGAAGAAAGTAATATGCTCTGACGAATCATCTTTCACACTTTTCTGTACAACAGAACGGGTGCACGTTTGGAGGACACCTGCACAAGCGTATGATCGTGATTGTCTCCTTCCAACTGTTAAACATGTAGGTGGATCTGCCATAATATGATGGATTTAGATTTTGTTTGTGATATAACATTTAATGAATGAAAGTTAAAATTGCAAGGGAAAAATCAAACATTAGTAGAATTGATTGGATTTGTTAATACTTTGAAAAACAAGTTAAAGCTAATATCTTCTCAACTGCTGAAAAATGAATTACAAAAATTTCAAAAATATTTCTGATGAGTTGGTTAAAAATGGAGGGAGGTACATTAAGGAAAGATAAATATCATGGTGCAATAATAAAACTGCACCCCGAAGTAGACATTTTCAAGAATTTACCAGACTAGAACCAATAGTTGCATTTATGTGTTTCCCATTTAGCAATATTGATGTGGAAAATATAATTAAAAATATGTTACATGTGTGTTCTCTTTATCTCTCTTGAAACACAAAATTTTTCTCCTTTAAAAGGACACAATTTTAAAAGAATAACTTTTGAAATCTAATGAACGAAGGAAAGTATCTTAATTTTAAAAAGTTTTAATTCATTTAACATCATTCTTTCACTTTACCTACCTGTGTGAATCTACATTTTCAACGATGGATATAATTAAAACAACGCATCATTCGCGTTTCACAGACAACCACTTAGAATCCATTGCAAGATTAACAGTTAGTAATTATATACCGAGATATTCAAGATTGGTACATATAGTATGCAGACTAAGTCTTCTGCTGAAACTATAACTACAAGAATTAACTGTAACTGAAAATGATTTATTTTCTGATGTATTTTGAATTGTTTGATATTATTAAATTTGTGGGTATAATTATTATGTTTTTATTTTGCGTTTTACTTAAAGCAGAGTTGAAGAGTAAATTATTTTATTATATAGATATGTAGGTAAGTACATATTCTGTATTTATTATTGTTATATATATATATATAATATAAACATTGTAATGTTGTTGAGCTTTTTTTCTCTTTTGCTTATCACACCTATACCACAGAGTGGACCGCAACACCTTGAAAAAATTAGAAGTAGACCGTATCATGTAAAAGTCTGCCCACACCTGCTCTAGATGCAAGATATTACAAAATTTCATTTCAATTTTTTGACATAAAAATCTGCATATGTTTTATTTAAAATGCTTCTAATACTTTTCATTTTGAAAGTTGTCCATTAATTATTCTTTATTTTTACTTTACTTTAAATAAATCCATTTGTTATGTGTGTAAATATAAACATGCTTTCATTTATCAATAATGTGTTATTTACATTGAAAGTTGAATCTATCAAGTAAAAGTAAAGCTGCACTCTCAATTGTTTGAGCCCCTATAATTATCTATAGAGCATTTCAAAACACTGAATGTTCTAGCTCATTGAAACCTTTTTTTGTATACTTTAAAAATGACGAGAACATTTTTTGGTACTTATGGGGATCATGGACTGGTGACTGTTTTCCCAAGTTGTTGCTTACATGAAATTGTTTCTTGACTGAAATCTAACAGCTGTTAAGGCCACAAATTGGTAGATTTGTTATCCCTACAGTAAATGAAGCATGAGACTTCTATACACTGAATCTTAGATCTCAAGAGCCAATTCATCATACAAGGACCAACATCTCATGGCAATGCTTCTCTAGTGCCACTTCTTGCCTACTCTCATCTGTATGATGTGACTATTTGGAGCTATTCCTATATAGGTGGCAACTATATTGCTTACAGGCTGATTATCTTTATTACAAAAGGTTACTTTTTTGAAAATTGGAAATGCTTAATGTAGTTTTACTCTCTTGATTTTATGTGTACTAGTTTGGTTTCAATTCATTTTTTATTACGAATAAATGAGCAAAATAATAATTTGAGTTATCAATTTTAAGGTCCTTTGGTTGGGGATTACTTTTTTGAGTTCTTGTGAACACCAATGTGGTGGTATCTAAATAAGCCAGGAACGGCCTCTGGACAGGAGTGATCACTTTTGTCTAGTGGTATGTTACGTGCTTACAAATCAGAGGGTACTGAGTTCTATCCACCGGATACTTATCTCCGACATTGCTGACCTTGGCTGAAAAGAAAAACGCAAACCTTGTGATATGTCGTGGCGTCATCTACTCTCAAAAAGAGCAATCAAAAGTTGTCAGACACAATAGTAACAACTAACATGCTCGCCATAACAACAAATATCTCATTCGTTCATTTATCCATCGACTCACTGGTGGGGAGGTACTGTGGCAATATCTAATTAAGCCAGTAACAGTCTCCAGACAGGAGTGATCACTTTTGCCTAGAGTTATGTTACATGCTTACGAATCCATAGGTTGTGGGTTCTAATCCTCTGACACCAACATTGGCATATTATCCAATTAGATGTGTTAACTCTAAAAACACACAGAATAGAATTTGGTGTGTTTTGCATGTGTTGCAGTGTTTCATTTCGTGGTCGCCATAACGGAAAAGCATCTTTGGGGAAAAGTGAAAAATTTACTTAAAAAAAAAGATTAATAAATTGTAGTTGTGCAAGGAATTATATTTAAACCACTCAGAAAACTAACAAAAATTTGATTTTCTTCAAAATTTCAGTGTTTTTAGGTTGATATATCTGCTCGTAGTCCCATTTTCCATTATCTTTTCTCTTTGTAAAAATACAGGGAAAAATGGGTACTTACATGATATACTGTTGACATTCTGCCAAATAAAAAGATATCCCCAAATGCTATCTGCATTTTTATTGTTTTTGAACAGGCAATGAAATATTGGATGCATATAGCAGAATGTCTTTTGATTTGAAGAAATTGGTCAATGGTGTAATACATAAGTACCTAAAATATTACTTGGTGTTATTTGTTTTCCATCTAAGCTGTAATGTATTGTGCAAATATTTTACAAAAAAAAAAAAAAATTAATGTTTTGAAATGACGGTTTTTATGAAGGTGTTTTAACATTATAAATACCTAATATATATTTATTGTGAAAATATCTTACATTTGGTTTAATGGGGTATATATTGTATTCAATAATTCCGTTATTTCTGTATTAGAATTTAATTATCCTTTTGATTCTTAAATCAACACTTATATATTATATTTATAAGCCCTTTTTCCTCATCATTAATTTGCTGGCAAATATTATTGTTGTTAAATGTAGTTGCTTTAAAAAATTGACTCAAACATTTAATCTGATTTCCCCTTTCTCTATTGATGTCTGAATGCCTTTTTGTTAAGACAATGTTTGTACAGTTATGTAATAGAAGACATGATTCTTTATTAAGATCCAATTTCAGTTTCATGATTCTTAACATTCCCAGTATTTGTAAAAATATCACCAAGATGTCATTTATATTTTATGTCAATCACGTTGAGAGATATATTAATAAAAATGTACTGTCAGTGTACCTCCTATATTTTTATTAGTGCAACAGTAGTAATTTGTATTGTTTTCACACACGGGCATCATGTGACTTACTGCTTCTTTTTTTAACTAAATAACTCCCTTAGACAATTGTTTTTTTTTATAATCAGTGACAAATAAAAAAGGAAAGATTAGTGCTTTTCATTACTGAAACAGTCCTTTTTTAAAGTATTTAAAGTTTTATCTCAAATCCGATAATACACTTCAATATTTCAGAAATGTCACGCGAAATGATATGGATGTGGTATGCAATGCAGTTTTTATGACTTATATACTCAAAAAATATATATCAATTAAACTTCTTATATGTACATATCAATATGCCTATTTATTTTAAGTTGAATTCAAAATTAATATTTGTTGCTAAGGTATATTTCCAGCTCTGTATAATATAATATTTACATTTTTTCAAAGTATTATAAATATTCAAAATTCCATGTAATCAAACTTTTTTCACACGAAGTTTTGAATGAAATAATTTTTTTTTTAAATAAAGAAAATTTGACCTTTTTAATGATGTTGTGAAATAAAATTTGAAAAGCATTTGCTGCAAGTTAAATGTAGAGAATTTTTTACCTCACATCATTAAATTTTATTGCTAAGGAATAATTAAAATAATTCAATTAGTAGATAGTTTATTTTTGAAGGTAATAATTAAAAATTATTCAAAAAAAGATTGCATTGTTTATTTCTTAATAAAGAGGCTTGCAATGTGCTTTGTTGAAGAAAATTTTCAAAATGTTGATTAAATTATGACAATTATGTAATCTTTAGAAAATTAATATATTTTCTCTTTTTTTTTTAATTGCAGATTGCTGAGCAGCTTTTATATGCCTTCATCTTTTATTATTAGTCATTGTTCAATTAATTGAGCTTTTACTGTGAAATGATCTAAACTTATGCAAATAATTGATCACATTATGCCTTCAAAGAGTGGATGAACAGAAACAGTTCTTATAAAGTGCAATTTATATATATAATATAAAGTTCTAACATTTTAATGAAGTGTATATTAACTGTTAAACAGATTTTTTTTAGATTGAAATTAGCTGTTAGAATAACATATTCACCTTCTGTTAAATTGAACCCAATGTGGAAAAAATAATGGGCTCATTGCTGAATAAATAAAGTTGATGAAAGCACAAGAGGTACATAGAAGTATTTACAATGAATAGATAGAAAAGAAATCCAGTGTTTGTGTATATTTGTTTTCTTAAATTTTTTATAACACTTTTGTGTTAAAAATATTAATGGTTAATTCACGTAACCATTTATTCTATGCCGATTTCAATCTTTTATCCTGAAGTGATAGGTGACACAAATAGAGCTGTATTTGTAGTATTATAAATATATATGTATTTTTAAATTTGTGAAAATATGTATTTCATAGATACAGGATTCACACATATGAAGACTGGATATTTATTTCAACATTTTATTTTGTTTGCAGTTATATTTTTTTTACAATTCACACATAAATCGTTATATATTTTTATATGCTATATTTTAAATGAATAAATAAGTCTATAATGTGAAATAAAATGCTAAGATTTTTTTAAAAATTCGTTACATGCTTCATGTTTATTGTGTGTGTGTGAAAAGAAGTGACTATTCAGAAACAAATATTCTTTTTTTGAATATTATATTCATGTATATGAATATTTGCATGGGCTAAATTCATAATGGTCATATGATAAATGCAATCCCATGTTCTCCAGTGAATTCAAATTTTATAGTTAGGTTAAGATGTTCAAATATTAAGATTCTTCAAAAACCTTTTAAAAAATCTTACATTACTCGTGTATTTTTAAATCAAGTGCATTTTGTTTACCTATGTGCGTCATTATTGTTGACAACTATGTACTTTTTAAAAGAGCGTTTCTGCAAAAAACAAACGTTGGCAACAGCAAAGCTCATGAACTGATTGGTTGCAATAAGTGATTGCATTTATCACATGATTATTAAATCACATGAATTTAGCCCATTGTACTTGCTTCTGTGATTATTTTTCTCTAGAAGTCTTGCCTGAAGAAATATTCACAGAATCTGCAAAAGTTACAAAAAATAAAAATTAAACACATAAACTTACATGAACGTTGTTGGAAATGCGAAGTAATCAAGTCACGCAGAAGTTTCGATTGAAAATATAGCTACAGCTGCACCATTTTCTCAAATAATTTCTTTTCAATAATTAACAATGCATGACTATTAATAAAATTTTATTTACATTTTGAATTAATATAAATTTTTTCTACGTAATATGAAAATCTTATCGAATAAAATAATTTGATTTTATATAAAAAATATTGAATAGTGCTATATTTTAATCAATTTTGATTATTAAACACTTAAAAAGTTCTCACATGTTCAAATTCTGTCGCTTGCTAAATTAAATTGGGGGGTACTTACAGGGGGTTATCAAAATAATGGCAACACCTTAGATTTATAAAAATTCCTTTATTAATAGGGTGTTGGACCGCCTTTGGCATGTAATACAACTTGGGTTCATCTTGGAATAGATTCATACAAGCGCTGAATAGTGTTTAGAGGAATGTTGTACCATTCTTCGCTGAGATATTGTGAAAGTTCTGGGAAAGATGCTGATGGAGGATGTCAATTCCGTATTGAAGCTCTAAAATAAACCATAACGGTTCAATTATATTGAGGTCGGGGGGGGGGATTGTGTGGGCCAAGGTAGATGCTTAACTTCATCCTTGTGTTCATCAAACCATGAATTGGACGTCCCACTGCATGGATAAGTGCATTATTATCCTGGAAAATTCCATCTCCTGCAGGAAACAAAGTTTACATCATAGGGATAGACCTGACCGGCTAAAATTTTTCCATATTTCTCCCCAATGATCCTTCCTATCAGGGTTACGATTAGTGTAGAAGAAAATCACAACACGGCTGCCCATATCATGACAGATCCAACTCCATGCTTGGAAAGAGACAAGTACGATTATACGCTTGTGCAGGTGTCCTCCAAACGTACACCCGTCCTGTTGTCGGGAAAAGTGTGAAAGACGATTCGTCAAACCATATTACTTTCTCACACTTATCAATCGACAGGGTTTTGAAATGTGACTCTACTGTAGACGAAGTTTGGTATTAACATCTGTGAAAAAGTGGCTTGGGAATTGCTTCTGTGCGGTAAATGTTTTGTTTATGAAAATGCCTTCTAACTTATCATTAGCACTGGAGAATATTAATACTATTTGAACACTACGGTCACTTTTGCTGCAATTGTTCGCCTTTTAGGCATTATAATCCGCTTCAATACCCGACAGTCTCTTTCACTGAGCTTCTCTTTGCGTCCTCTATTCTGCTTTGTGGAGCTTGTCTTGCCGCGCTGTGTATATGCTTTCATGACTTTTAGACACCGCACCTTTAGAAATACCTAAGAGTTGGTATATTTTGGCCACACTTGCTCCAGCTAGACGGGCTCTTACTATTTGACCTCTTTGAAAATCTAAGGGTCCAATATTTTAGGGGATTCAGGGTTCTCCTAGATTTTACCGCTACACACTCCTCTACCAGTGAGTTGGTTAGGCGAATGAATGATATAGTTGTTAATGGGAGCGGTCAGCTTTTTTGTGTGTTGGATGAGTTGCGTCACGTTAATCTGATCACGACCCTTTTTGCATATTTCTTGACATGAAAGAAAGATTGGCTGTTACCTAACATATATGCATACTTCCATCTACCTCTGCAGCGAATTGCATCCTCTTCAATTCTGATTGGCTTCCGAAAATTAGCATTTTCCTCTCCGTGCTTAACTTTTGGAAGTGAGTGTAGTATCTAGAATTAGTGAGTAATATTCTGACGATTCAATCATTTGTAATAATGCTTTTAATTCCTTCTGAAATAATGCTTATAATTTCATTCTGAATTTGATCGTTGCAATTTCCTTTTTATATTTTGTGCTCCACGGGCTTTTTTTCGAGAACATGTTTTAAAAAAAATATTTATTGCACTAAATAAAAAAGTTTAATTTTCATTCCATATACAAAATTGATGTGATTTTCTCTCAATATTTCTATTTAAAAGTCGAAAGCTCTTTTATGTCATTTGCTACTAAATAAAGGTTCAGATAAAAAAACTAATTCAACTGAAATTTAAAAAAAAAAAAAAAATTTTTTTTGTGGAAAATTTATTTTGAGAATTTAGTGTGAATTTTTTTTTTTTTTTTTTTCCTTCTTCTTTCTGCTGATTCAAAATATTTAAGTAACCAAGTTAAACCAATATTAATACAAATTACTAAAAAGCCTTTCTTATAAGCAATTGAAAAGCATCTCAGGTGCATACTAATTATAAACTTTTGATAAAAAAAAAAGAGTTATAATAATTAGAACGTGTTTTTATTGTTCGTATCGGCAATAAAATTTTGTTTTACACAAACGAAAAGTAAAATAAAATTAGAATTAAAATAAAATCTCATTTTTTTGCTTAGAAAATATGAAACATGCAAAATTTCAAGTGTATAATTAACAACTTTTATTTAAGTAACTTTAAATTAAAAAACTGTTAGTACTATAAATTTTGGCGCCCTTGTGCGGCGAACAATTTTGCCACCCCCGCGCGGCGGCCCTGTGCAGTTGTTAAATAATTTCTTTGCGGACTCCCAATATTTTTCATATGAGGAAATATTTTTTTTTCTTTTTCTTAGATATGTAGAGCGGAGTACATGTAATTTTCTCTCTTCAAACAATTTGATCTACCCAGCGACGACATTCTATAATTTACGCTTAAAAGCTGTCAATTTAATTTAAGACTTATCTTTCGGATTTTTTCGTAATTCTGTAAATGGGTTCATAATTCTGAAGATGTTAATCAAATAAAGTCCATTAAAAACTTGTCAACTTTATCTGTTAGATTTTAGTTTTTAGTCTATATAATTGATGGCGCCACTGTACTACAACCTTGTTTATATTATGTAAACTTGCAAGAGGAGACGCCATTCCGATGTAGTACGTGAAGCATCACGCAACCTATGCTGCTGTAATAAATAATATCTTAAATGCTTACTGTGGTCTTGTACGCTATATTATATGGTGTCAGACAAAAGAATCCACGCATTTTCTTCAGAATTCCTTCAATTTAATAATTTAGAGACTTGAAAATAGTTCTAAAGATGGCAAACAATTTGCCAACGATTCCAGCATTTGAACCGGGAACGAATCCTGGAGGCATTGGAAAGAAAATTTTGAAGACTATTTGGAAGCCCTTCGATACAGTGAAGCGCCAGAGAAAATAAAAACAGCACTATTCCGTCATTTATGCGGAGAAGAATTGAAAAAACAGCTACGAGCCTTTGGCCTTAAGCCTAACGATGGTTGTGAGGGTGTGACTCTGCAACAAGTGCTTCAGGAATTTGATAAATATTTTCTGGACTATCAAAACGAAATTTTTGCTTCTTTTAAGTTCTTGGAAATAAAACAGGAACAAGGAGAACAATTTACGGACTAGGACTAAGGATTATTCTAGGCTTCGTAATGCTGTTGTTGAATGCGATTATGGCGAATCGCAGGACCGCATGCTACGCGATAAAATCATTCAAGTACTATTAGATAAAGCACTTCAGGAAAGATTGATCAGAGAAACCAGTATAAAGGCCAAAACACTACAGGAAGTAGTTAGTGAATGCAAAGCCGCTGAGAACAGTAAGGTACAAGGATCAGTTATGAATGAAAAACTTTCAGTGAATGCTTTAAAGAATTTTAAAAATTATCGGAATCAAGGCAAGAATAATTAGAAAAATGAGGTTAAGTGCAAGCAATGTGGGAAAATTCATGAGAAAAAGCATACGGTACAAAATGCCGAAATTGTGATGGAAGAAATCACTGGGCAAAAAAGTGCAGAACTCAAAGAAATAAACAGAGAAACGGGGCTGCTCGAAGAGTGAATACTATTGAAAGAAAACTGTGAGAATTCTGAGACTATTTACATTGGGGAACTGAAGTCAGTTAATGAACTGGACACGAAAGAAACCAACTGTGTGTGGTATGAAAATTTTTTTGTAAATAAAAATCCTGTAAAGTTTATACTGGATCTCAAGTGAATGTAATTCCCAAGTCAGAACTCTTAAAATGGGAAGAAAAGCCAGCAGTAAGAAAATGCAAAACTACTGTGCTCTTGACTACAGTGATAACAGAGTTCCAATTCTAGGTGAGTGCTACCTCAACTGTCAAACTAAAAAGTATGGAAAAACTTATAAATGTTTAGTAACAAGTTTAAATTCATGTCCAATTTTAGGCCTTGAAGCCTGTAGAGAATTAGGGCTGATTCAGAGATTGAATATGATCTATGAAAGCCCTATTGAATCTCCAGAATTAATTTTGAAAGAATTTACTGATGTTTTTACGGGAACAGGAAGACTTAATAGAATTGTAAAAATTAAATTAAAAGAAAACTCTGTTCCTCATATAGCAGCCCCTTGTAAAGTGCCTCTTTCTATACATAACAAAGTTAAAGAAGAACTAAATAATATGGTAGAAGCAGGCACAATAAGCAAAGTTGAAGAGCCAACTGAGTGGGTGAGCAACATGGTTGTAATCGACTCACCTAGGAAATTAAGGATTTGTCTTGATTCCAGGCCACTGAATGAAGCTATTCAAAGACCTCATTATCCAATCCCTACTGCAGATGCACTTGTTACAAAGCTGCAAGGTGTGTTTACTATTCTAGATGCAAAAAATGGGGTTTGGCAGTTACCATTAGATGAAGAATCTTCATATCTAACCACATTTTGTACACCTTGGGGGCCGTACAGATTTTTAGT
This sequence comes from Trichonephila clavata, assembly GCA_019973975.1. Taxonomy (NCBI): domain Eukaryota; kingdom Metazoa; phylum Arthropoda; class Arachnida; order Araneae; family Nephilidae; genus Trichonephila; species Trichonephila clavata. The sequence goes on from BMAO01017436.1 coordinate 224,662, forward strand.
ATTGCCATTTAGTCTGAACTCTGCTCCTGAAGAATTTCAAAAGGCAATGGATGAAATTTATGAAGAAGATGAAGATATAAGTCCTTACTTTGATGATATTGCACTGGGTTCATCTACTGTGGAAGAGCACTGCAGATTATTTCGTCGAACACTCTTGAAAGCAAGAAAGACCAATTTAAAATTTAATGAATTGAAAACGCAGCTGTCACAAACTTCAGTTAATTATCTGGGTCATGTTTTGTCAGATGAAGGAACTAAACCAGATCCCAAGAAAATTAGAGCCATTGAAGAGTTTGCTACACCAAACTGCAAAGAAGATTTGCAAAGATTTCTAGGTATGGTAACATATCTAGCAACATTTACACCATACCTATCAAATTTAACGCATAATCTAAGGCAGCTTCTAAAAAAAGATTCTGTGTGGATCTGGGATACAAATACAGAGTGTGATTTTGAGCTGATAAAACAAGCCATAATAAAATCTCTCTGTTTGAAATATTTTGACAAAAACAAAGAAGTAACTGTTTCTGTTGACGCTAGTAAAAATGGACTGGGAGCTGTGCTTCTTCAAGAAAGTCAGCCAGTAGCCTATGGATCTGTATCATTAACACAGACACAACAACGTTATGCTCAAATTGAAAAGGAGCTCATGGTTGTGATATATGGGTTGGAGCATTTCAACTATTATACTTATGGAAGGATTGTCACAGTCCAGACAGATCACAAGCCTATACTGGGCCTTAGTAAGAAACCATATGATACAATATCTCCTCTTCTTCAACGTATGTTACTTCGACTCAATAAATATAATATTCAGTTGGAATATGTTCCAGTAAAGAACCTAGTTATAGCAGATGCCCTATCAAGAGAACAATCAACCACTTATAAATTTGATGAAGTTCTAGGCCAGGAGGCAACTGTGAGAATAAATCTGTTAACACAAGCTTCACCAACTAAGTGGGAGGAAGTAGCAAAAATGACAACAGATGATCCTGAAATGCAAGATGTGTTGTTTCACATTAATAATGGTTGGCCAGAGAGAAAAGGAAAACCAAAATAGCTGCGCAACTATATTGGCATTGCAAAGAGGAGTTATATTCCACAAAAGAAAGAATTATTTGCAGAGGACAGCGATTAGTGGTACCAGTAAAATATAGAAAAGAAATATTGAAACTACTAGCTGTTACCCGCCCGCTTCGCTGGGAATTTCATGATGTTTTACTGATTATATATATGTATAAATTATTGATATCTAAGTCCTGCATTAAGAATTCGATTGTATTGAAAAATATACTTATACCTGTAACTGTCGCCTGTTGATAAAAAAAAGGGGCAGAACTCATCTAATTTGTGTTTTCCAAAAATCTCTAAAATTGAAGCATAGAATGATGTTTGCTCTTTCGTAACCCAAAAACCAAGTGGATTCCCGCAAAACCAATTTTCGGTGGATCTCTACTCCGTAAATTGAACATGCAAGCCAAATTTCAAATCTAAATCTAACAGAAAAAAACCAAAAGTTTTACTATCAATATCCCCGTAATCCTGTTGAGAGCCGTTTTCCAAAATAACCGCTCTTAGCGGATTTCAACTCAACAAAAGAAAAATGCAAACCAAATTTCATTATTATAGTCCTTGTAGCTTGAAAAAAGTAATTTTTTTTGTCAATACGTCCCAGTCACCCCCTGCAACCCCCAGAACTTGATTTGCTTAAAATTTATTCTTAGTGGATCCATATTCAACAAAAGAAACATGCTTAACAAATTTCAAGTATATGGGTATAACAATTAAAAACAGTAATTTTTTTCTGTAACTCCTCTTGACCCCACGCAAACATCCTTAGGAGTCAATTTCCGTTTTACTCTTTGTTAGAGGAACTCTATTTCATGAAAGGAACATGCCTACCAATTTTCAAGCAGGATGATCAAATAGTTTAAAATGGAAATATTTATCAATTACGCCTCTTAATCTCCCGAAATTGAACTTAGTAGTTCATATTCGCGAAACCCATTTTGTAGCGGTTCTCTACTTTACGAAAGGAATCTGCTTATCAAATTTCAAGACTGTACGTCTAATAGTTTAAAAATGGGGATAATTATCTATAACGCCACTTGAGCCCCCGCAACGCCACATTAAAGAAACTCACAATTAAGAAATTAAGAACAATTTGAATTAAGAAAAACAGAGAGGTAGAAAAATGAAAGATACCTTGAAAAATATTATTCTTCGATTACAATATAAATATTAAGCAAATAATAACTATTGTTTAAATGTGACTAAAAGTGTAAATAAAAAAAAAGAAAGGATAAAAACTAACCGTAAAACTTATCAATTTTTTGTTTCTTGCATTGCTTTTTGCTTATGAAGCCTTGATTTATTATTTTTAAAAGTGCATACGAAACAGCCGATGCTCTACTTAACTAAACAGTAAGATTCTCTCCTTTCATAAAAATAAAAAAAAATTATGGCACGTGTCAGCGTATTATCATGTGCGCGTAACACTATTATGTCTCATGAACAGCATCGGTCGCCAGTAACCAAAACAACGACTTCATTAGCTCAGCTTGGCGTTCAATTTGGCGTTCATCTTGGCATTCAGTTTCACGTTCACCCGTATAGTTTCCGTTCCCGTAAGAATACGGGAATAAAATATAGCCTATGTTACTCCCCGTTAATGTAGCTTTCCATTAGTGAAAGATTTTTTAAAATCGCACCAGCCGTTTCCGAGATTAGCCGGAACAAACAGACAGACAGACAGATAGACAGACAGACAGACAAAAATTTTAAAAATTGGTTTTTTGTTATGAGTACCATATATACTTTTAGTGCATTAAGTAAAAAGCTGCTAATTTGAAATTACAAACAGACACTTCAATTTTATTTATTTGTATAGATTGCATGTGTCACACAGGCAGAGGCGGATTAAGGTAGTTGGCGGTAAAATGTTTGAGGCCCATGGGCTCACAAATTCGACAAACTAAAATAGTGAAAACAATCGCTTACTTTAAATTCTCAAAATTAAATGTATTGATTTAAAAAAAACAATGGCTAAAGAATAATCTTAACTTTATATAAAAAAAACTAAAAAAGTGGCAAATTCATTAATTATTTTTGCCGTATCTAGTTTGCTCGAAACATTTTGTTCTGTATATAATATGACCAGCTTGTTCAATTTTTCTTTTCACCCATAGTACTTCTAAAATTATTTTAAACACGTTTTAAAACTGAAAAAGATCTTTAACCTGACGCATTCGATAATGGTATTGTTAAAGATATTTTCAAGAATATTTCTATATTAGGATTTCTCTTGCAACTCAATAAATTTCGATACAGTGGAGTTTTCTTTCTCCAATTCATATCTTCAAAATTAAAAAATTCAATATCGTCTTTATAAGTTTCCCTTAATTTTTCTGTAACTTTCTTTTTAATTTCAGGTTATAGTCTCTTGTCAAAAATACAATAAAGTGTTCTATAACAGTTTGATACATCTCAGCTCTTCGGGATAGTTTTACTCTTGTCCTACTGCATGTGTCATAAAACGAATTGCCTATCACATTTTCCCCTCTTTCAAAAATTCGTAACCGTCTTCTTTACTTTCATCAAAAATATTTTTTTCCTTTAAAATTTTTTTTCTGCCAGCTTGTCTAGCTTCCTCACCAAACAGGAGCCCTGATAAATCAGTTGCTGCTTCTCTATTTTCTTAAATTTATTTCTGAAATTTTAAGTATAACTTTCTAGAGATTTTAGTAAGCAGATTCTTTTAATTATACATCTATATTCACACTCAACTTATTGAAACGATTTGCTATTAACATTTATTCTCTGGAGTATGGTATTCTCAATCATGGTCATTAGGGAAGTTTCATATTTTTCCATCTGTTTCTAAAGGAAAGTAGCCTCCTGTATTGTGTGGTCTTCTATTTCCTCATTCGTATCACGGATTACAGCCAGGATCGCTTTTATTAATCTTGATCTTGCTATTAAGGCCTCAATTCAACAAATTTGAAATAGTTTACTTTTTGAACTAGAAATATCTTTTTTGTGTAACTTCATTTAATTTCATTATTCAAATTCACTGAAGGAAATAAAAATTCCTTCACAATGAAAGATTTGTGCTATGTTGACGAAATTTGGTAGGCGTGTTTATACATCTAAAAGATAACTTTGATTCAAATTTCTTGCTAGGCGCTTAAATGGGGCACTAGTTGCACCACGTGGAGGATGTGATTCAAGTGTACTTTAAATACGCACTCTAAAGTTCGTGAATGTTATTTATCCTTGAGATTTGACGTAGTGAGTTGATGTTAGTCCAAAATGACTTAAAGAGAACGAATAAGCCATTATCAACAACTTGCTGAGTTTGAACACGAGGCTGTATAAAAGAGCTAAAAAAAGATGGATTTTCTTTCCACGACATTACAGAAAGACTTGGAAGGAATGCATCCACTGTGCATGATTTTTGGCAGCAGTGGTCTAGGGAAAACACTAACTCAAGAAAACTATCTCTCAATCTCGCATGGGTCACCACTGACTGAGAATATCACAGTAATTGCTACATGGCTGAGAAACGAAGTTCATCTACAGCAGAAATTATAGCTATTTCCGGCACCATAGTGACACAGTAAACTGTAACAAATCAATCATTTAAGAAATAGTTCCCAACCAGAGGCCCTGTAGCGTTCATGCCATTAGCTCTAAATCATTGACATATGTGACTTCAGTGATGTCACACTCGAGATCATCGGAGAGCAGAGTGGCGTTGTGTTGCGTTCTCCGATCTAAGCTGTTTTTGTGTTGGTTCCAGTGATGCAGTGGCGTAACGGAGAATATTAGAGAGGCCTGCAAAGTCTGGTTTGTGGCCCCAAGCCATAGTTTATGTCAGTCAGGCTATAGGGTACTAGAATCCTGGCCCAGCTCCCCGATGTGAGAGTTGAGGAGTTTACGTTACTGCACTGCAGTGATGGCTGTATATTGATGAAAAGAAGGCCATGTCAGCGCCTGCAAACAATCTTTCTGTCTCCTAGATACACTGGGACTGTACCTACAGTTATAGTCTGGCGTGTGTAATTTTCTTTGATAGATGGACACTCTCGAGGTTAATGCACTCAACCTGACTACAAACTAGTACGTTAGTCTAACGAATCAAACTGTCGCGCTACGATTTATAAACATCATTCAAGGGGTGCTTTCTAAAAGGATAACGTGCTTCCTCATCCCTGTTGTAATTCAACAGGCTCTATAGGATGTTAACGTGTTACGTTGACCTACTAGATCACCATATCTTTCTCCAATCGAGCATGAATAGGACATCATTGGATGGCAGTGTCTCAGCTTCATCCACAACTAGAATTATACAACATTATATTGACCGACCAAGAGCAACCGGCATGCAATTCCATCCCACAAACTGATATCCGGTACCAGTGCGACACATGGAATGCATGTTTGGATTTAAAATTGTGGTGGTTACACCAATTTTTAAAGTATCATCATTTAACATTTGAAATGGCCCTACTCGCGCTTACCTGTGATCTTGAAGCTTAAGCAATTAAATACGTTACCTATACATTTGTATAGGTTGCCGATTTGTATAGCCGAAATTTTATAAGTCGACAGTATTTTTTTCTTGGTGATGGAATTTTTTCCCCATCAGTTTAAAATGTACTGGAGAGTAATTAAGCACTGCTGTGAACTGAAATCGAACTTGTTTGATTGAATAGCATTCATTTGTTCGAAATAAAATTTGGGCAAAAAAAAAAAGTGCCTGTGAAAAATGTGTACAGATTGTAACAATACAGATATACGAGAAAAAGATGGCTAGGGCTGCTTCACGACTCAAATACAAGGAAATCATAGGGGTAACAATATCAGTTCAAAATAATTTTCTAGCACTTTGAATTTATAAAAAGAATTCATCAAGCTTGGGGACCCTTCTGGCGCTGGGGGCCCCTTGCGGCCGCCAGGTCCGCCACCCGCTTAATCCGCCTCTGCACACAGGGGTGTAGTTTCCAGTAAAATAAAAGCCAGGGAATATTTTTATTGGTCTAATTTAAATCGAGATATTGAGTAATATGTGTCCAAATACAAAATCTGCCAGAAAAATCAAAGCGAAAACCAGAAAGAAATTCTTATCAATCCAGAAATTCCAGGCAGACCTCGGCAAAAAGTTGCATGTGATTTCTTTTGTTTAAAAGGCAAAGAACATCTGCTAATGATAGAGTATGTTGAACTGAAACCACTTAACAGTACAACAGCGCAATCTGCCATTACAGTCATGAAATCCCTTTATGCAACTCATGGAAGACCTTGTGAGTGATGGTGGACTACCTTTTAACTCAAATTGGATGACTAAGTTCTTCCGAGAATGGGGAATTAAACATCCTTTTACACCGCCTCATTTTCCTAGAGCAAATGGAAAAATAGAGAGAGCAGTGCAAACAGTAAAAAATTCTCTTAATAAAGCTGCAGAAGAGGGAAAAGATTTGTATGTTGTATTGCTTGACTACAGGATACAACCAGCAAAGCACATGCCCTCACCAGCTGAACTATTAATGGGAAGAAAGCTAAGAACTTTCCCACCATCACATCCAGGCCAATTAAAACCAACATTTGATGTTGAAAGAGCAAGAGAAGCTTTGAGGAAAAAGCAGATCATTCAAAACAAATATGCTAACAAGCAAGCAACAGTGTTACCTGTGCTACATCAAAATGCCAAAGTATGGTTTAAACATAAAATGAAAGAGCCTTGGAAGCAAGGAACTATAATTCAAGTAGGTCCTCAATCTCGCTCATATATAATAAAAGGAGAGGATGGAGGTGTTTTCAGGAGAAACAGATTTCACATTCGACAAAACTACACTGAGGATGATAATCCACGTTGGTCAAGAACTGTAGAAGATATCTATAACAGTGATGCTATTGAAATTTCTAGAATTCCAAACAATTCTGCAGACAGTCAAGTAAATGCATCACCTAAAACAAACAGAAGCAATATTAACCAACAACTGCAAGCTCCAATTGAAAAGTGTAGTGAGCAGAGCAATCCTGTGGTACGAAAATCTTCAAGAAATATTGTGAAGCCTGTTCGCTATAGAGACAATTGAAGGAACTGTGGCAAACATATTTTAGTTCAATAGTTAATCTCAGAGTAAAATTTAAATAAAAATTTTAAAGTAAAACTATAGCTTTGTAAAACAGTTCAGATAAGTTTTGTTGTCCATAACAAGTGATTGTATTGCATTAAGTAAATTTTAAATATGTAATTGTATTCATTGTTAAGTAATTTAATTCATTGAACTCAATATTTTGTAAAAAAAAGGGCATGTTAAATATTAGTTTTTAGTCTATTTAATAGATGACGCCACATGTACTACAACCTTGTTTATATTATGTAAACTTGCAAGAGGACGCCATTCCGATGTAGTACGTGAAGCATCACGTAACCTATGCTGCTGTAATAAATAATATCTTAAATGCTTATTGTGGTCTTGTACACTATATTATACCATCCACTCAAAAATTTACAAATTTGTAGAGTAGTGCAAAGTGCCACAGAAAAATGTACCACGTGCCAAATGTGGCACGCGTGCCATAGGTTGCCGACCCCTGGTAATAAGCCAGTAACAGCCTCCGGACGAAAGTGATCACTTGTGTCCGGAGGCTGTTACTGGCTTATTTAGATTCCACCACAGTACTCCCCCACCAGTGAGTCGGTGGATAGGCGAACGAACGAGATATTTGTTGTTATGGCGAGCGTGGGAGTTGCTACTATTGCGTCAAGTGAGTCCGACGACTTTGCTGCGCCGAGTAGGTCCGACGACTTTGCTGCACCAAGTGCGTTTTGACGACTTCGCTTGCTCTTCTTGCAGGTAGATGGCGCCATGACACAACAGAAGATTTGCCTTTTTTTTCCTTTTCAGACGAGGTCACCAATATCGGAGGTTTGAACTCGGTACCTTCCGATTCGTATGCGCGTAACTTACCACTAGACAAAAGTGATCACTTGTGTCTGGAGGCTGTTACTGGCTTATTTAGATTCCGCCACACTCATCAACGTGTGTAAGAGTAAAAAGAAACACTTTCATAAAAATGCAAAATACACAAAAATAATTTCTTTCCTTTATTTTATTTTCCTTAATTGTAAAGTTGTTATCAAACAGAAAACTTAATTTCTCCAAATGTATATTGAATTTAACACTCCTATGTCTTGCATAATCATAACCACTTTAGGAATTTTCGTAAAACAACTGTCGCAAAAATTATTTTTGAGACGTCTTTATTAAGCATTGATCTACATTGCACCGCCAGTGCCAGTACAAAGCAAAAAAAAAAAAAATCTTGCGTTATTGCTTACTGACTCTGCCACGAATTTTGTTATTCAATGAAGGATGCTACAACGTGTGGACCAACACTGTGTGACCTTATATTCTATTTTTCTTAAACTGTGCTATGTTATCCGGACTTATTTTGATTTTTCAATTACTATTTAAAATTCAGCATATTTATTCAACTTGTAATAAGTTTTATTTAGAGAAATACGAAAAAAATTTGCTTGATTGATAGAATTATATGCGGTTTGCGGCCACCTTGCTTCAGCCACCTGCGTATGGTGCACACCTGCTAGGATCAGCCCCGAGAGAGAAAAAGTGTATTTCCTTAAATATTTTAAAGAATTGGCTTATATTGCATTACAAATGGAATAAAATAAAAATTTTATTATTTTTATTAATTTATTTCTTAAAAATTAACATTGTAAAATAATTTTTCTTAAAATATTTTTTGGGGGCCAAGAATTTTGGCTATGGGAAAGAGTTTTGACGTAAGTATAACATAAGTAATATTTAAGTATAACATCAATAAAAAAAAAGAAAATTTGACTTTAAGTGTAGTTAAAATAATTTTACTTTATTTTATTCATAATATTGAAAAAATAAAATAATAATAATAATAAATTGATAAAAGATTATTGAAGTAACTGCATGCAGACCTGATGAAGTTACTTCCACTTTTGCTTTCCTTCGAAATGGATTCAGGATTGATCGAGAGTTGTTGAGTGATTTCAAGTGGATCTGAATGGGTGAGATCGTTTCTCATTAAGTTTTTTTTTTTTTGAAAGTTATTTAGTATAACTTTTCATCTAACTTTGGAGAAATTTTTCTTAATTTTAGAACTTACACAAGTTAGTGTAATAATTCAAAATAGAGTGTTGGAGTAGGGTAGAAAAAATGGGTGATTTTTCTCACCCAGAAAATAAAATGGAGGTGGAGACAACAAGTACTGGCTTACCATTAAATAAATATAGATGTAATTTAACTGATATGGAATTGTTGGCCAGGTTAGAGAGAGAGGAAAGGTTGGATTTAAATACGAGCCCGCGCCCGCGAATATTACAATTTTCTTAAAATCGGAGAATAACTTTCAGAGTGGTAATCCGCTTAAATTAAAAGAAATAATAATGAAAGCTTTCACAATTAAGAAAAGTATTCAGAGTATAAACAAAACAAGAAATTCAGAAAACATAATCAAAACAAATAGCTGCGTGACCGCCAAAGAAGCATTAAAAATTAAAGAAATTAATGGATTTAAAATAAGTTCTAGATTATCCTTTATTGTCCTAAGTAGTAGTTACATTTTGCAGGGAATTGACACGGAATACACGATAGATGGCATAAAATCGGAACTAGAAAATTACAATTACGCAATTTTGGACATTCAACGGTTCACTAAAAAAACAGAATCTGGATTTAAACCTATCAAAACAATTAAAGTAACCCAAATAGGATGCACGATCCCCGAAAGAGTATCAATAGGGTTTGAAATGTTTAGAACTAGCCTTTTTTTTCGGAAAACCTAAACAATGCACTAAATGTTGGAAATTTGGTCACATAAATAAATATTGTAGAAGCTCAATTAAATGCCGTGTATGCTCACTAAACCACTCTGAAAACGAGTGTAAAGAAATAAATACAAAAAAATGTAGCTGTTATGGAGAAAAGCATGAAGCTAACGATAAAAGTTGTAAAAAATATCAAGAGGAAGTCGAAATCTTAAAAATTAGAAATAAGCAACAAATCTCGAGAAACGAAGCAGTCGAAAAGTTCTATAAAGAAAAAAAACCCCTCATTCTCGGCCATAACTTATAATAAGCAAACTGAGAAGATAGAAACTCTAGAAAAAAAGTTTCAAGAATTAAAATTAAAATTGGAAGAAAATAACAACATATTTGAAAAGAAATTAGAACAAATTGTACAACGTTTTACGGCAGAACTAAATGTGATGGTAACTCAAATAAATTTAAAATTTTCATCCTTAAAGAACACAATAGAATCTTCGTTAAAAAAAAATTACATCCAATATAACAGTTTCACAAGATGACGACTTTCGAATTAATAGAAAAATAAATGAAAAATCAAAAAGACTAAGGAACATATCAGAAAAGAGAGAAAATAGTTTAGAAAGTATAGTAGAACAAAATAAAATTTAGATAAATATACAAAATTTCTTATATTATAAAAAAAAATAAATAAAAAAATAAAATATTAATCGGCTTTTTTTTTAACATTTAAGCTAATTCGTAGTATTGCACATTTTTTTCATTTAAATCATGAATATAATCCAATGGAACGCACGTGGAATCAAAAACAAAAGATCAGATATTCTATTCACGCCAATTTTTCAAAAAGCAAGCATTTTAATAATCCAAGAAACTTGGCTACACCCAAATGATAATTTCCCAATTCCCAATAAGAATATATTCCGAATCGATAGAGAAATCAGAAGAGGAGGAGGATTAATGATAGTTTTAAACAAAGATATTAGCGCAATAAAAATATTCTCAGAAATTAGCGAAGACTTAGACATTTTAATAGTTAAAGTTCAGAATATTTGCATCCCACCGGGAAACTTTAAGGACGACAGTTTATAAAAATAGTATCATATATAGATAATCATAGTTTGATATTGGGAGATTTCAACGCATCTCATGAAATATGGGGTTCAAAAAATTCAAATACTTCTGGGAAGAAGATTTTTGATTGGATTATTGAAAAAAAAATGACTTAATTTTATTAAACCATAAAAGCCCAACTTATCTCCATTCATCGGGAATTTTTACATCTATAGGTCTTTCCTTATCATCTATAAATTTAAATGATGATATGTCGTGGACCACAAGTACCGATAATTTTGGAAGTGACCATTTCCCTATTATTATTAATTACAAAAGAACAAACAGCTCAACAACAAATAATTTTAGACAAAAAAACAAAAAAACAAATTGGAACAAATTTATTAATCTTAGTCAACAAAAGCTAAATTTAAATGAAAATATAAATATAGATATTATAGATGAAATTAGAAAAGCCCAAATCTCTTATCTCAGGAATCAGAAATAAAACAGATCAATTCAAGAGCTCCATGGTGGACAGCAACATGCGGGTATTTAAGAGCAACAAAAAAAAAAAACTCCTTAAGAAAACAAGAAAATACTTTAAAGAAGAAGACTGGATAAAAAGAAAACTTTTGGCACAAGACATGTGAAAAAAATCTCTTCTCCTAAAATTCTTTTTAAAATAACCCGGATAATCAAAAATAGAACAAATTCAAACTATTCTTCATTTAACATTATTGAGAATAAGGGAATCATACTAACAAACGAACAATCGCAAGCAAATTGTTTTTTAAAATATTACGTAAAACAAAACAATGATAGTATCCAAAATATTTTATTCCGGACGATAGCCAAGATATTAATAAACCGTTCTCTTTAAAAGTATTAAAAATAGCAATATCTCATAAAAAAAAACAGCTGTCCAGGGCATGATAAAATTTCTCTCCAAACAATCAACCACCTCCCCATCAAAGCAATAAATCTTCTCCTGAAATCCTTTAATGACAGTTGGTCTTCTAGTCAAATTCCAAAAGATTGGACTCACGCAATTATTTTACCCATTCATAAAACCTCACAAAAATTCCAAGGAAATAGCGTCATATCGCCCAATTTCACTTACCTCAGTAGTTCCCTTCACAATCACTCCCTCACAATACCTCAGTAGTTGCCAAATTAATAGAAAGAATGATCCTACACAGAATGTTAGATTTCAGCTTTCAAAAATTTTTTCCCCACGTAAATCATCATGGTTTTTACCCTCACAGAAGCAGTATTAATACGGTTCTTCAACTACAACATGATATTATACTGGCTAGAGAACGTAAGGAATACTTTATTCTAGTAGCATTATAGATAGTAAATCAGCATATGACTCAGTGTGGC